>JAJLRJ010000013.1:19658020-19740520 GCA_024195265.1 Dendrophyllia cribrosa | reverse complement strand
TGTCCTTTGCTTAAGGAGTTCTCATTACTTCCGTTTCCCTCTCCTAGATTCAACCAAAATTAAGACTGCAAATTAGTGGAGTGGAAAACGGAAAGGGAAGTGGGCTTGAAGGGTTCGTCGAGCAAGTCATGTTTTGCAACCCAGAACTTCCCAATCGTGGGTTAATGTAGATGGAGTTTCCGACTGGGAGGGAAAACGAGAGTTGAATGTGGATTGGAGAGACGTATTGATGTCGGACGTTGTGCCACAGTTGGGGACGATAAGGTAAAGGGACCCTGATAAGTTCATTGCTGGTGGCCTCCATACAAATCCAGATGCCATGAATTTGATCTAAAGCCATCACCCGTCGGCAGAGAAAATCCTTGGTTGCATACGTCATAAAGTAGATATTTTGCAATTCAGTCGGCGCATATGCAAATGATGAAAATTTCTGTTTCTGTCAACGATGTGGATACGCAAGGAGGTATGTTTTTGTCCTAGATCCCTGTGGTAAAGTTGAGATTAATGAGGGACTGTTTGGTGAGCGGTTTGAGCAACTCAAAGCAACGTAGTCCCTCGCGTTATGCCAAACAAAAGAGAGGGAGCTCACAAGTTTCTTGTCTAGTTTATCATCCCCAAAGTCTTTGGCGCCCGCCCTACCCTCAGATGTCATAGCCTTTCTGTTATGAAAGGACCGAAATGGGAAAACTCACGTTCATTTGCCGGAATGTGTGAGCCCTGCGCAAACTCCAAGCTCAGGGCGCACATGTAATTGTCCCAAGCGCGTTGCGTTTGGAACAGTGGACGCCTTAATTAATAGGGAAATTGCGAGCCATTTTTTGCCACACATGGTAGGGTTTCGGAATGGCAGCCTCTTCTAGGACTAGGTAACCTGGTGGCTTGTAGAACAGTAAAAAACTACCTGGCAGATATAAAGAACAATAGTTAAAGGCAAGGATTGTCCCTTGTCAGGCGGAATCAGTTCTCCTTGCTGATCTTGCCGTGATAGCACGGCACATTGAAACCCGGCTCTTGCGGAGCTCATCTTAAGAACCTTTTGAAATCATTGTTTTGGCAAGAGACCAGGCAGTATTCAAGGCGTTATTCTTTGCAGGATATCCGTCGGCTGATCTCTTACAGTTGATCGAAGACTAGAGATATCTTGCGTTTTCCGGATAACTCGGGATTCCTGTCCAGCCATGTCTGGACCAAAACGTTGAGGTCGGGAGACAGGAACGTCTTCGCTTTCAAGAGGGGCGCTAATAAGCTGGTGTGTCCTGTAGGTGGTCTAGAGCTGTATGTTCGGATTTGTGGCCTTCTGGGGATATAGGGCTTGGTTCGGGATACTTTTTTGCTCTCTAACAAAGACAGGAAAAGTATCTCCCCTATGCCTGACCTCACAGGCTGCCCAGTCCAGGCTGAATGTCGTAGCCTTACGCCAACAACTAACAAGTGGACATTTCACGCTTCATGGTTTCCGCAGTGGTGCAGCGATCTCAATGGCCCTGGCAGGAGTAAACCTCCATAAAATTATGGATCATGTTCGCTGGAACAGAAGCGACACAGCCTTGCACTTCATCAAGTTGAAAGAATTGGTTAACCCTAGGCTGAGTGCTCTCTAGGCTGAGTGCCTTATAAAACAACAACAAAAATGTATATATGTATAATAACTTTAGAATTTAAAAGAAATCTCGAGAATCGTTAGGAGTGTTAAATTGGCAATAGTAAGAAGTAAAAATGAAGTAGAATCTCAAGAATATTACACGTAGGATTATTTGGAGGGTTAGGATAAGGTTTGGGAGAGAGCATGGATTTCGAGAGCGCTGTGGGGGTGATTGGGTCCTCATACAATGGCGTATGGCATGGTAGCTTGGGGAGATGGTCAGATTGATTCCCCGTACCTTATTATAATGTCATGAATAACAATACCCAGGACAGAATATTATACTATTCACATTCCATCTGAATTGTAAATATGATCCCTGGGGATTAATTAATGAGTATATATAATAGAAATCACTGGCATGCTTTGTCCCTTTCACTCCACTTTGTCCGAGACGAAGGGCGTTTGGCGACCCACCCTCCCACCCGGGCGAGTAAGTCGGGTTCAAAATTACCCAACATTCAATTCAGTCTGTCTTGGGCTTGTCCCAGGTCAGATTGATTCTGTGCTATTCTCCCCTCCCCTCCCCTCCCGTCCAAGAACAAGACACACAACAATATCTGGAGAATCATGGTGTGCCGCGGGTAACCAGCACTGTTTATTAACAACTTCAAGCACAAACAAACTGAAATTCTCTCACAGACAAGCGAAAGCTTAAGAAAAAACCTAAGCGAGCCAAGCACACAACTGCCGCAGCAGAAGCTCGGAGGTCGGAAAAAACCTGCCCTCGTCATGACAATAGAGCGCAGGAAATCTGAGTAAGAACCAAGGCTACGACTCGCTGGGCCATCCTACTCGACCCTTACAAAAAGAAATAAACTAAATATTCATAGATCTGGTTATCTGAATAAGATCGTTGGGAACAGCTTCTAGATAGCGATGCTTAGACTTGGGATTTTTCCAACCGGCATGCCTATCCTTAAGAGTAGAATCCAGAGACTTGAAACCAGGATCATTCGCGCCGCCAATTCTAATACTATGGGTGCCATATAAACTTTCATCAGAAACAAAAGGCGAAATATATGATCTAAAAGCGCTATATGCGGTAGAATAGCTTATCCCTAAGGATTCGTGGAATTTTTCTTTCGAACGCTTGGCACAAACAATTCTGCGCACTATAGGACCACTAGAGTCCATGGAATCTGGCAGCAGAGACAACAATCTCTCGGTAATCCCTACCGGACATGTGGGCTTACGAGACCTAGCAATAACTGAAATATGCCCATCCCTGTACTGGTCGTTCTTGCGGCAAGCCAGACTAATCTTCATAAAATCATCAAAAATGGAGACATCTTTCACTCTAATACTTAATATTTCATTTATACGAAAAACTCCTGCATAACCAACTAACAAAATAAACAAAAAACGAATGTCTGCTAAAGAAAGGGAGGCAGAGTTCAAGCTCATGGTAATGTCAGCAACAATATCGTGAGATAATGGAAGCTTCGGCTGCACAGGTCTTACCAATTTTCTTTTTGCACCTTCAACAACGCTCTTCACCAGAGGGTGGTCAGTTGGTGAGTCCAACCCTGCTAGTCGGTGACCCCAGCGAATATTGTAGGCGGCAGAATCAATAACGGAAACGGAATGGCCCTTGCGCACTGCGTGCTGTACGAGCTCGGTTAAGTAAAGAGCCACCTGCAATGGAACAGCAGGAAGAAAAGGAACTCCCAGTTTGGATTGCGCCCAAGTCTTCCACTTTTGCCATCCTTGACTGTACTTCTGAACAGTATTAGCTGCACTGGAACCCAACAAAAGGTCAATCAGCTACGGAACCAAAGGCTGCAGCGACACGTCTTCAATATTCGTCGCGAACCCCCCGAACTGCAGGAGATCTTAAATAAAACAAAGAAATACACTGTGAGAAATAAACTTGACATGGTTGCTGTAGGGAGGCCACAAGCAAAATGCACCCGAAATTCATAGGGCAATATACTTATGCCTGCGCAATCAAACACTACACACGAAATGTGTAATAGGGGACTGCTTGCCGCAGGCCAGCCACAAAGAAGTACAATATGATCAGGTAAGACTAACATGATACGAAATGAGAACTCAAGGGTACACTACTGATACTCAAACATATGGGCACTTGACTGCCAACTGAATACACGCAGCAAAAAACACATGCACATCGCCCGGTAACCGCAGAAAACACAGGCTGCTCACGGGTCAAAGAATCAAACTTCACTAAACACACCACCCGGTAAACGCAGAAAACACAGGCTGCACACGGGCAAAAAAAATCAAACTTCGCTAAGTACACCGCTCGGTAACCGCAGCCCACACCAGCTGCTCGCGAGCCAGACACAGCGCCAGGTACTCCGAATGTCAAACTACGCGTAGTAGGGGGGTACCAAAACTAACCGAATAAATAGGAAATAACAATCACAAACAGATACGGGATGAAATGCCCAGCATAACTTAAATGAACGGCTTCGGAGAAAACTAACCTGAAATCTATGCGAAGTGCCAGCATGCAGAAGTTTGGACAACCGAAGAAAACAGACGGCTTGTCCCTGTAAAAAACGTTCTGACCAGGACCGGGAACAATCAAATCAGTCCTCATTGGCAAGCGTACAACATCAACAATAAAAGAAGCAAATTTGGAAGGGCGAGGCTTAAGCAATGGCCAGAAGAAGGCAGACGGCCATTCAGGAACGATAAGGGTACCGACCGAGCTACAGGCACTTGCATGCTTAATCACATCCGCAACCAATGAGACAGGTGGGCATAGCCAATTGTTCTCTCCCTGCCAATCCTGTGATAAGCCGTCGACCGCAGCACAACCCGGGGAAAGGAGCTTAGAATTAAACTTCCTCACTTGAGCGTTGTAATGAGAAGCGAACCGATCTACAGTATGAGGACCCCATTTGCTATCTAATTGAGCGAAAACTTCTGTGCTTAAGGACCAATCGTCCTTGTCCACGAAACGACTTAGAAGATCAGCTCTGACATTGGCCTCGCGAGGAATCCACTGAGCATCTATCTGAATGTCATTCTCTAAACACAGTTGGAAAATATCAATTTGCTAAAGACTGAAGATGATGCTTGGAGCTGCCAACCGAAACGATCCTAGAAGCATTCTCGTTGTCCGTAAATACTTTAACTTTCTTGTGCCTTAGCGACGATACATTCGCTAGTAGAACGTAGAAAATGGCCTTAAGCTCACGAAACGTCGAACTTTGCTGACTCTCAAATGGACTAAACATACCGCTGACAGGCTGATTGTTCAATTTACATTGAAATCCACCAAAAGCGTAGTCGCTAGCATCACAGAAAATAACCGCACCCGGGGAAAATTTAGGTTGAATCGCATATCCGTTAAAGGCTTCAATGTTAGCAAATCAAAAACGCAACTCTTCTGACAAAGGGACGGAGATAGGAAATGAACAATCCCATCGAGACCGAGCTTGAATAGTTGAATGAATCTGTCTAGTGAATAAACTGGCAATAGGACCGACGGCTAAATGCAAAGAGTTGATAAAGCCGGCCACTCTAGCAAGCTCTCTAAAAGTGGCGCTGCCCGACGAAATCAAAGCTCCAAGGCTACTTTTCAGCTTGGCAATTTTCCCGGAAGGAACTCGAAACTGCATCCGAATGGTGTCAATAATGAAGCCCAACCACTGACCGACTTGCATAGGCTCCAACGCTGACTTCTCCCTGTTGATTTTTAAACCACTAAAAGCCAAATCTTTCTGGTGCAGCAAACTAGCCGCAGCTGCCGACACTCTCTCAGGGTGCCCAGAGATACCATCGTCTAAGTAAACGAAACAACGATGGCTCATGGACCGCCAACGCTTGACCAAAGGACGCATCAGTTTGGTAAAACAAAAACACGCAGAACTTAATCCAAAAGGCAGGACCTTGAAAGAGAAAAATCGCACTTTGTCACCAAAGGGCCAGGAAAACCCCAAAAATTTCTGATGATCCGAAAAAATCTCAACGTGATGATACCCAGATTCGAGATCCCACGTAAAGAACCAGTAGTTCTGCTCGAAAACTTTGGAGAGGCAATTCAAATCTTCGTACCTAAAAGAATGCTTGAAAAGGCAAGGGTTCACATGCCTGAGGTCAATGACCAGTCTGAGCTTTTTCCCTTCAGCGACGGATAACGGGTTGACACAAAAAGGTGGCTCTGAATGCTCCTGAATGCAATCGCTAAGCAACAATTTAGAGATAGCGTCCTCGACAAACTGGGAATGAATTTCGGCAGAACGATTGTTCCTTATATAACACGAATCCGGAAATCTTACAAAAGGTAACTTATAACCTTTCGAAATAATGTCTAGGATAAACCGCGAAGCGCCGATGGTTGACTCCCAATAACTGAAACACTGTTTAAGGCGGCCTTTCACGCCAGTGGAGCCTTCCACCAACTCGACCCCACTACTTAAATAATCAGATAATAAGAGGTACTCATCTGCTACCACAATGTCAACGTCAACCTCGGCAGTGGAACTTTCAGCCGCTAGTCATCCCCGGCTTGGCGCCTGCCCCGAAGATGCAGAGGTGGCAAAGTTACGAGGACAGTTACGGAACAAGTGGCCGAAGTCCCAGCACTGAAAAACAGAAAAAAGAGAATATATAAACTTAGTATGTAAAAAAAATTAACGAACCAGTGCTGGTAACACGCCGAGAGACAGAATATACATCCAACACTTGCTTAAATACTTCTATACAGAACACCCAGGAGACCACATAGCATAACTAACATAGAAACACCCGTGAAAACCCCCAACACATGTGTCGGATTCCGAAACGCACAGAATACAAATATATGCTAAACTTCGTATCGCACATATTGTGCTATTCCCCGTACCTTATTATGTCATGAATAACAATACCCAGGACAGAATATTATAGCGGAGCACTCGCTGCGCAGCCCCATACTCATAGAACCTAGCCCGTCATTTTTCATGGTCATGGCTAGCGGAATGTTTCGCGGGCGCGTGTCTGCAACATGTGTGTCGCCCAAGGCTGGCTCGCGGGCGCGTATGACGTCGCAAAACATGTGCGTTTAACACCACACGCGCGGCTACACAGCCGTCAGCTCGGTAAACACTTTTTAAAAAAGTTGAATCTTTCGCAGTGTTAGGCGGAGCAGTAAAGTCGTTATTTCCCTGCATTTTTTCGCGCTTTGCTACTCAAGACAGGGATACTAATTAAGGGATACTCAGAAGCCGCTTTAGTGGAAAAAGAAGAGCTTTCAGGGATAAAATCTTGCTTCGAGGAACTTTATATTATCAACATGATCAATGCAGGAGCAATGCGAGGAGATGCCTTGTTTTTATTACGGATTTCAGAACCGAAGAAGCGGAGTTTTAACGAATTTCCAAGCAGTCCAGTGCTTTAAAGGTAAAATAAATCACATTTTTCGATGGGAATTTATGTTGATATCAATTTTTGATTGACTTTTTCTTTGTGTTATCTTAAGTTTTGGAGACCTGTTTATGAAACGTGCTCAAATTAAGTCGTGTTGTTATCTTGAATTTCATCGAGGACAGCTCTGCCTTGATGCGCTATAAATGGAACGTGTTTTACTTTTAAACATAAACTAATGAAGATTTGAATAAAATTTTTCGAAAGAAGATTGTGTTGTCCATTTTTATGTGCTTGTTCATTCATTACATAGATTGAAAAGCGATTTTATGTAAACAAAACAAGACTTCACTCGCGTCGCCTTATGCAAATATGTTTGTGTATTTTTGCAATTTTGATTTCCAAATCAGTTTCTCGGACAATTTTTGATAAGCAACAGATGTATTTTGTTTGGAAATTAGTCGTACTAGTATCTAGACGGAGAAAAAGTTGTTTTTGTGAACTTTTGTACGGTCTAAATGTACTGTGCTGACGGTCGCGTAAGTCTGTTTTTGAGAATTGCTAAAATTGAAAAATAGCCCGGTCTTCAATCTTAATTCTTGTGTTTCCGACCTTTCACCTCAGTTAAGTTTATTATCGGCTTTCTGTTCAGAGAGCGATGCTGTTATAGGTTCAGCCTATCTATATATCTTAAAAAATTACCCTGGACCCGCTTCTTGATTCTCCAGAGATGCGAGGTCTTCCATTTTTGTCACCTTGATAACTCTTGAAGTGACGCTCTTACGTAGGAATGCGGTCGACGTTTTTAACCAACAATACTTGAAAGTATGACGATTCTTGTAATGATTCTTGATTCTTGTGCGACCGATCTGTTCGGCCGCTTAGTCCTTCATGTTAAATCCCCGCTCAATGACCCCGGTCGCACAGACATTTTGTTAATTCCACTGCCCCCGGGGCCAACACGTCGTTAAATGTGCGTTAAATCCCGGCATTGGCCACGTTAAATCCCGGCTATCTCCCGCTATGTCCCGGGGGTCGGGGGGGGGGGGGGGGGGGGGGGGGGGCGGGGTTTCAATTGACTGATATGCATAATATTGCCCAATATTTCGGTTAGACAAAAAAAGGGTTGACAAAAAAGTTTTGAGGGCACACGATACTGATTATTTTTTTTCTTAGATTATAGCAAGTGCTACCACGAATCCCCACTTAACAGGCCACGGTCGGGATGGAATTAATCCCAATTTTACGATCCCAAAAATAAATTTCGTCAAATTCTCCTTATACAGGTGAAATCAAGGTTGCAGTGATAAAAAAGAATGCAATAAATATCAAATAAAATCGATTACCAAGCGTTTTTTGTCTGAACGCGCACGTTTTTTTATGGACAACAAACCAAAAATGACCATCAATTTACCGAAAATTTTTGACAGAAATTGTCGTCTTAGAACGCTAGAAATGGAGTTTTAGAGCATCAAGATTTCAAAGTTTTCTGGAGGGGGGATAGGGAATATGCCACCTGTAGTATTCTTTATTGCACACGCGAGTTCTACTTCTACATTCTCGCTAATCTCTCTCTCCCAGTCCAGTTCCACGTGCTCGGTTTATATACAAGCTATATACATCACGTGACTATGCATCCAAATACGGTAGGACATTACAAATATGGTAGGACATTACATCCCTCCCCATCTTGGTAGAAACAACATTAAACTACAAGACCAAAATAAAACTAAATTGAAAACAAAACAACATGCATAATGGGCAATGTTCAGCGTTCAATGCTCAATGTTCAGAGTTCAATATCGGGTGTTCTTGTGCATTCAATGTCCAGGGTTCTTACGTACAAACATAGTCCTTAAATCGTGCAGGTTTACGTCGTTCCCTTCTTGGGTACCTCGTTTCAACTGTAGCACTAGAGGAGAGAGGCGATAAAGGGGTTTCCAGCACAGCACTAGTAGGTTGTGGTGATGAAAGGATAACTGCATCCGGTGTTCGATGATCAGTTTTATCACAAGAGATGACTGCGTCTGGTGTCTGATCAACCGTATCACAAGACACTTGTAGGTCAACTGATGGTCGCCTCACAACGACGGCTGAATCATCGTGGTCGTCAACCAGTGTCGTTTCCTTCGGTGAGAGTGGACAACTTCTGAAATCCTTTGTATTTCTAGTGACCATTCTTCCATCCGTGAATCATTCAGCTGTGACCATACTTCCCTTCTTCTGAAACACCGTATAGGGAGTAACCTCGAATGGTGTACTGAGATTGTTTCTTTTCTCTTGACGCATTAGCCCTCTTGTCTGCATACTCCTTTGTCTTCCGCTTCGCCTCGGCTTCTCTCAAACGCATATCAAGAACTTCCTCAACGTTGAAGCTGACTCTAGGAACCTTGCCACGCATTTCTCTACCGCCAAAAAGTTGAGAATATGGGCTCCTACCAGTCACCGTGTGGTCCGTTGACCGGTACACCCATAGAAATGAAGGCAGTGACATCTTCCAGTTGCTTCCTTCCGCTGTCGTGGCAGTGATGAACTTCTGTATGGTCTTCAAAAAGCTCTCCACCTCCCCATTTGCCCTGGGGTGCAATGGTGTAATCTTCCGATGTCTAAAACCCTGTGCTTTTGCATATTCAGCAAACTCTCTTCCTTGGAAGGGTGGACCGTTGTCTGTCTTACACTCTTCCGGTATTCTAAACATAGAGAATATTTTGTCAAGTCTTGGAAGTACTGCAGCAGCTGAAGTGGTGCTCACTATTTCTACTACTGGATAACGCGAATAATCATCAACTACTATCAGACAATATTCTCCGGAGGGGTAGGGTCCGCCGAAATCAACAGAAACCTTCTGCCAGGGCCTTTCCGGTAACTCAGTCATCTGAAGAGGTTCTGTGTGCTTCTGCTGAGTTGCTGCTTGGCAGGGCAAACAGCTACGAACAACATCTTCTGCCATACGGTCCATCGTAGAGAACCAAACGGATGAACGGAGTAACTGCTTTGTCTTTACTATCCCTTGGTGACCTTCAGTTCATGACTGATGTCGACCACCTTGCGCTGCAGAGCCTTAGGCACGACGATTCGTGATCCTCTGAGGAGGATACCATTTGCAACTGACAGCTCTGAACGAACAAATTTGTATGGCTTCAAATCATCTTGATTGTATCTTGACTCTCCTTGGCCACTCTGCACTATGTCTATCGAATCACTAATGTCAGAGTAAGGTCATTCCTAGTAGCCTCTCTAATTTCCTCCACCAACAGTGCTTTTGGTACATGTTTTCTGATAATGGAATTCACGACTTTCTCCGTCTGTTTTTGCTCTTGATAATCAGCAGCATTCTGTGCTACATGTACTGGGTGTCTGGACATGTAATCTGTAGGGTTGCCTTTTCCTGGCCTGTATTCAACTACGAAGTCGAACTCTTGCAGGTACATACTCCATCTCTATTCTGATTGGTGGTTTACTGCTTGAGCTGTTAAAGATGGCTTCTAAAGGCTTGTGGTCAGTCACAACCTCAAATCGTGCCCCAGCCAAGTACATGCGTAGATGCTCACACGCCCAGCGAATACCCAATGCTTCTCGTTCTGTTTGGCTGTACCTCTGTTCGACAGGACTAAGTGATCTGCTGATGTATGTGTCAGGCTTAAATCCATCCCCCTTCCTCTGGGTCAGCATAGCACCAATGCCCACTGGACTTGCATCCACAATCACCTCCGTTTCTGCGTCCTGCGAATAGTAAGCCAAAGTAGCATTGTCGAGCAATGAATTCTTAAGCTTTGTAAATGCTTGTTGCTCACTCTCTGTCTATCGCCATTTTACATTTGCTCGTGTTAACTCTCTGAGTGGAGCAGCAAGTGTTGAGAAATTCTCAATGAATCTTGCTGAATAATTAGCCATTCCCAAGAACGATCGTACTTCTTCTGCATTGGTTGGCCTTTCAGCTTCTTTCAGCGCTTGAACCTTTGCGGGGTCTGGTGACACTCCCTGAGCCGACAAAACATAACCGAAGAACTCGATTTTCGGTTGGTCAAATAAACATTTTGTACGGTTCAGAGTTAAACCATTCACCTTCAACTTCTCGTGAGTGTCTCTGAGAGCCTGGTCATGAAGCTCTGCAGTTTTCCCATACACAATGATGTCTTCCGGCAATCGTCTTCTTAATTTCCTCATGGAACACCTCCTGTGCAATGACAGTTCCAAAGTTGAGTCGTGTATGTCGTTTTAACCCCCATGGTGTGGAAAATGTAGTCAAGTGTCTGGATCCGACATCCAGTTGCAGCTGATGATAGCCGTGGTTAAGGTCCAGGTTGGAGAATCTGACTGCACCATTTAGCTCCTAAACGATGTCTTCCACGGTAGGAAATTCTCTTTTCTTGCGTTTCATGGCTTCATTTTGCCTCCGCATATCCACACATATCCGTATCTCACCAGGGGTTTTCTTGGAGTGTATGACAAGCGGAGATATCCAAGTTGTCGGTTCATTATCTGGCACTGGCTCTACTACTCCTGCATCTTCTAATTTCTGGAGTTCTTCTCTCAACTTGTCATGGTAATGATAAGGAATCCTACGGTTTACCTGAGCAACCGACGTAACCGACTCATCCACGCGGATCTTGACCTTTGCATGCTTATGCTTTCCAATGCCGTGAAACAAGCAATCGTATTCTGAAACGATGTCAGCAACAGCAGGTCTTAAATATAACGTTTTTTCTTCCTTCTCAACGCTGTTTACAATCTTCAAGACTCCCAGCTCCATAGCAGTGTCGCATCCAAGCAACATTTCACCGTCTGTCTTCCCTTTCACGACAATGAAAGCAGCAGGAACCACATTGTTAATGGTCTCAATCATGGCGTCGAATTTTCCGGCAACGGGTATCGGAGCTTCGCTGGCATATCCGTAAAGCTTGACTTTGGACATCTCTAACCGGAGTTTTCTCTCAGATTTTTCTTGAATCCTTTGAAACCTCTCCTCGTCGATTACATTAGCACTTGCTCCGGAGTCGATTGCCATTTGAACCTTCACGCCATTTAAAAGAAATCTTACGGTGGTTTTCTTTCCAACATCGGTACGCATCCACCCGACCGAAATTTTCTTCACGTATTCATCATCTGAATCGTCTTCACCAGTTGAGTCGTCGATTTGATTAATCCTCTTCTCAGAATGTCTGTCGCTTCGACAGGCGCGTGCGAAGTGATTCTTCTTCCCGCATTTGTTACACGTCTTTCCAAAAGCCGGGCATTTCTGAGGATCGTGTTCTAATCCACACCTCCCACAGGAACGCTTGTCGCTTTTTTTCCAACCTTGTGATTTCCCTTGAGTTTTCCCATGCGCTCTGAAGCGAGAACGATTTGCATTCTTGGCAGAATATTTTCCTGCTTTAACTTTGTTGACATTAACATCGCCGCCATGTTCGCAGACTTCTTGTGTTTCCTTCGCGTCCATCTCTAGCTCGTTTGCTTTTGTTTCTTCTTCTGCTTGTGCCTCCTCGAGGAAATTTTCTAAACTGTAGCGATCTCTGACGGATTTCTTTGCAAGCTTTCGATTTCGTACGGTTTCTTGAAGATGACGCTTTATTTCTAAATCTGTATTGTGGAATTCACACTTTGTAGCTTCTGGTCGAAGACGAGCGTAATACTGCATAATTGTCTCGTGGTCGTTCTGACGCATCTTGCGAAACCTCGCCACTAAGACGTCTGTGTTCTTCTTCGGCAGGAAGAACGCATCTAATTTAGCCATGGTTTTGACGAAAGCGTCTCTATCCATTACAGGATCTGGCAAGCTGTCGACTAAGTCACGAACTCTTTCCCCACCGTAGATGCGAAGAGCTTTTACTTTCTTGTCGGCGTCCGTTACGCCGAACCAGTCGAAGTTATCTTGCAACAGGGCTGTCCATTTCTGCCATCGGATGCCATTTGACGCTAAATCGCCTTCTTCAAATTCGTCAATCTTGATTTTGGCCATCCTCGTCGCCAAATGTAGTATTCTTTATTGCACACACGAGTTCTACTTCTACATTATCGCTAATCTCTCTCTCCCAGTCCAGTTCCACGTGCTCGGTTTATATACAAGCTATATATATCACGTGACTATACATCCAAATACGGTAGGACATTACAAATATGGTAGTACATTACACCACCAATCCCCCCTACAGGGACCGCGGAGTAAGTTTTAGATTGGGGGCACTATCTCGAACGCCGAAGACGCGAGTTTTCTAGAGGGGTCCGGGGGCATGCTCCCCCGGAAAATTTTGAAAATTTGAGCTCCCAGAATCGCTAGAAATGCATTTAAAATTGATAATCGTGAAAAAATGGTCGTGAATTTATATAAGGTGAAGTGCGTTATTAACATTAGAAGCTCAACTTTTCATGTTGAATCAGTCAAGTGAGGTTAGGGTTTGAGTCGAAATGCAAAAATATCTGCGGTACGCAGTTTAGCAGATATTTGTTTTCTGCACGTTCTCATACGGTTAATTAGGTGTATTATTGTGTCTGTTTGTGCCTCGGTATTTAAGTGGTGTTAAGTAGTTTGCATACGGTTATATAAGTGTCTTGTTCATTCGTATTCATCCTTCGGTCTGTGAACGCCTACAACCCACAGTTTCGTTAATTTTGTTTTATTTTATGTTTTCGCCCTTTCCAGCTAATCAGGCTAATTGATAATATTTTTTGTTTTTATTTTTATAGTGCGCGGAGTTCGGCCACTTGAGTGCTTTTTGTTGGAAGTCGTCCGATTCTTTAAAGGCCAACCCTCGCCGCGACTGACTAGATGAAGGGGAGGACTCTCATTCTTTAGTTGAGTGTGATTTGCTTTCTTTTCGTTTTTCAGAGGAATTTTGTGCCGGCAATGTGTGTGCAGGAGTTAAGGGCCGTTTAAGGTCATCCGTTAGTTTTTGGGCATCCACCTTAGATGCTCCTCAGTTTACTCTCGATACCATTTCGCACGGCTATCGGATTCCTTTTGCCAGTTATCCAGCTCCGTGTTTTTTACGCAATAATTTGTCAGCTCTTAGGCATCCTGACTTTGTTGTTCATGCAATTTCAGAGCTTTTGGACAATGGCTGTATTACGGAGCATAGTGAGCCTCCTTTTTGCGTTAACCCTTTGACAGTTGCGGAGGGCAAGAAGCTTCGCTTAGTGATCGATCTTCGACATGTTAATTGTCACTTCGTTCTTTTTAAGTTTAAGTACGAGGACCTTCGCTCGCTGTCACAGGTTCTTCAAGAGGGACACTGGTTCTTTACCTGGGACCTCAAATCTGGATACCACCATGTTGATATTTTTCCAGACCACCAAAAGTACCTAGGTTTTGCATGGCCCTTTAAGACGCCAATCATCCTTGTCAACAACAACAACAACAACATTTAGCTTTATTTGCATGACTGTAGATTTTACAATATTGCAAATGCTTACAACTAACTAACGAAAGGAAAGAAAACAAAAGTGAATAATTAAATTACATTGGTGACAATTTTATCTCGAGAATCAAAACAAGATGAAATAAATTTAATTAATTGCATGTTTAGAAAGTAAATGGAAGAATTCATTAATTCTATGATCAATTCAGTTACAGGTAAATGGCTAATATTTGGTATAAAAGTTTGTATTTTATTGTAAAAATTATCTCTTATTGTTGCGTATTTTGAACAATAGAAAAGAAAATGGATTTCGTCTTCGATTTCATTTGAACCACAAACTGGGCAAAGCCTTTTGTCTCTTGGAATTTTGTTGTATCTTCCCAATTCGATCATAAGTTTATGATTACTTATACGTAATTTAGTTAATGCCCTCCTATCAGATGCTCGTCTAGTCAGACCTAGATAATTTGAGGGGGTATATTCGTTCTTGAAAGTCTTATAAAATTCTAGATTTTTGAGAATGCTGAAGTATATGTTGCCAATAAGAAATATATTTCTGTTTCATTAAATTTGTACAGTGTTTGACTTCAGCGGTGTTTAATAAATCGAGGTTAAAATTTCTGAAATTAAAATATTCGGATATCTTCATAAGATTAGAGTGAAAGCTAATTTTACCATTCGAGTGAAGATCTAATGATATTAAGAAAGATTGTTTAACAAAAGAGTCTTGGGGTTTATTTTGAAGGTATAACAAGTAGTTGAGGATTCTTAGATTAATGGCAATATTTAGAGGAAATCGACCAAGTTCAGCTCTGCACGCAATATTAGAAGCCTTATTACTCACTTGAAGGTAGCGTTTACAAAACTGAAGATGCGTTCTTTCAATTTGTGAGCTATCCCAAGCTTTAAAATCAGATTTGGTATATGTCAACGAACCGGCTTAAAGATCAGCCCTCTCGTTGAGTGACCTTGGAATCCACTGCGCTTCCAAGGCAATACCGTGTGAAAAACAAAAACGAAAAATGCTTAGAGCCGTCGACTGAAAATGGACCTTAGAGCTACCAACGGAAACTATCCTGGCGGCACTCTGATTGTCAGTAAAAATCTTAACCCTCTTGTGCTTGAGGTGCTCAACAAAAGAAAGCAAGACATAATAAATAGTTTTCAGTTCACGAAAAGTAGAACTTTGACCCAAATCGTCAAACGTAAACATACCGCTGGCCACAGTGCCGTCCAGGGAGGCGGAAAAGCCTCCGAAAGCTGCGTCGCTCGCGTCGGAAAATACCACAGTGGATGAATCAAGGGGGGGCCGAATGGAGTAACCATTAAAGGATTCAATGTTACAAAACCAAAACTTCAATTCCTCTAGCAGAGCGGGTGGGAAGAGAAAAATGTGATCCCAAGCCGACCTAGACTCTATAGCTAAGTACATCTGCCTAGTCAGAAGACGGGAAATAAGTCCGACCGCTAACGCAACCGAAATAATGGAACCGGCGATCCTCGCTAATTCACGATAGGACGATCAACCTCGTTCCCAGGGTCCCTGGGAACGAGGTTGTAGGACGATGACTCATTTTGAATGGCGGAATTCAAAAGCCGCGCTTAACGGCGTACTTAGGTATTTCACTTTCGCGGTTTTACCCTTCAGTCTCAGTAGCGCCTGTTTTTGTTTTACCAAATTGTTGCGCCCGTTGGTTAAGCGCTGGCGTTCTATGGGTCATAACTCTTTTGTTTATCTCGACGACGGTTTTGGTAGTCAGCCAGATAGGACGTCCGCCGTCGCAGCAGCTTTTATTCAGAGAAAGGAACTTGGCTCTTCCGGTCTCCTTGTTAACGAGGAGAAGTCTCACTGGGTCCCGAGGCAAGTTGGCGAGTGGCTCGGTTTTGTGATCAACACTATTTCTATGACGTTTCAGATTCCCAAAAAGAAGGTCTGCAAGCTTAATCCGTGTGTGTTTCGACTTTCGACCAACTGGGGTCCCCACACGATTGACCGCTTCGCTTCCTATTATAACGCTCAGCTTCCGCGTTTTAACTCCAAGTTTGCTTCACCTGGTTGCAGCGGTGTCGACGCCCTGGTGCAGGATTAGAGTGGAGAGAATAACTGGGTTTGCCCTCCGGTGGGTCTCGTCGTGGACGCCGTTCGAGTTCTCACGGCTTGTTCCGGTCGCGGGACCTTGATTATTCCTGAATGGCCGTCGGCCTATTTTTGGCCTCTTTTACGTGATGGACCTTCACGGTTCAAGTCATTCGTCAGGGAGGTTTTTGTGCTTCCCGTCATAAAGGATCTTATTTTGGAGGGCCCAGGTCAGAGGCAGATCTATAAGTCTCACCCGTCCGTTTTTCACGGTTGCCCAAAATTCAGAATGTTGGCTTTGCGTGTGGATTTTGGGTGAGTTTTTCGTACCGTCACGGATAGTGTTTCGAGCCTGATTTGGCATATTTGATCCTGATTTGGCATATTTTGAGCCTGATTTGGCATATTTTGAGCCTGAATTGGCATAGTTTGAGCCTTAAATAAGTTCGGTGGCTGCGTGGCACTTGGATTTTGTTTGGCGTGCTTTGAGTCAATGTGGTCTCGTCGCGCGTGTTTTTGTGCCTACATCGGTATTTTTTGCTACAATTGGTCATTAGCGCAGTGATTGTTTGATTTTCACGATATTTTCTTTTCTTTCAGATGTGCTGAGTTCCGGGATTTGGCTTGGAGCAGCCTCATTGTCCGATTCTTCTTTGAGTGACATGGTTCCAGGCCTTATTGATCTGCAATTAGATGCTAGGGCTCCGTCCACGGTGCTGAAGTACAAGTCAGGCTGGTTGCGGTGGCGCGAGTGGGCTCTGTCGAAGATTGGTGTTCCCGTTATTCCAGCAAAACCCTTACATATCGCATTGTTTATCTCTGAGCTAGCTAAGCGTTCTTCCGAGAATAACATCGGTGTATCTTCTATAGAATATGCCGTTTATGCTATTAAGTGGGGCCACGCAATGGCCGGTATTGAGGCTTGTCCTGTTAGCCATCCCTTAGTAAAGTTTGCGTTAGAAGGCGCCAAGAGAAGGCTTGCCCGACCTGTTCAGCCTAAGGAGCCGCTGTCAATTAGCACCGTACAGGCGATTGCTACGCATTTTGCCTCAAGCGCTTCACTTTCCGATCTTCGTTTTTTATTTGTTCTTTTAGTTGGTTTTGCAGTTTTTTTTTTCGCATTGACGAGATTAGGAATATAGCACTTTGTGATGTCTCAATGCATAGTGATCATATGTCAGTTTATGTGCCTCAGCGCAAAAACGACCAGTATAGGGAAGGCCACACTGCTTTTCTCGCTAGAACCGGCAAGGTTACTTGTCCTGTAGCTGTGACCGAACGGTTGATTAAGCTTTTGCCTCAGTCTTCCTCTGCGTTCCCGTCATTAGTTCGCAGAATTGTCAAAACTAAGTCTAAGGAGTATTTTCATTGTAGTTTGGGTGTTTCTGTTTCCACTTTAAGGGAGGAATTTAAGGTTACAGTGTACCTTCAGATCGAAAATTTATTGAATTTTTTTTTTGGCGTCAAAATAAAGTTTACAGAATGAACTTTCATCCAAAAAAAAATTATCGAAAAATAGTGAAAATTGACGGAGAAATGACGGTATAACTTTTGTGGGCTGAGTTTGTTTATGAAGCGATATGTTTTTCTAAGCGCTGTTTTCTCAAAGTTAATTTTTCGCTTGTAGGGGACACTTTAAAGAGCTACAACTCAAAGGGAATTTGTTCGATTTTCCTCAAATCTGGACACAAGCTAGGCTAACATATAATCAACACAAACGTGTCGGCGAATTTCTTATTTCCGAAAACTTTTTCGTCAAGAGCCATTTCCGTGCGATCACTTCAATTTGTTTTCTCCCTTTTTCGAAAATATTCTGTAACTTTTCACTGCAATTGAATATGGGAAATCGCCGACACGTTTTTTTAGCGCTTCGTGTCCGGAAACCCGAGAACAAATCAAATTTGCAAAATACAATACAGTCAAACCTGTATATAACGGTCACCCTTGGGAAATGGCCAGGTGACCGTTATATACAGGGTGACCGCTATATACAGGTTTCCTTTAAACTCTACTGGAAGTTAGAGAGTAACGTTTTTATGTGGAAATAATCACTCAATTTACATTTTATTGACAATAACAATTAACAGCAACGTCCAAAATACGAAAAAGCCCCCTTAAATGTGCGTGGTTATAAAAAGTGACAGGCTTAGCACAAATCCTGCTTGTCGCTAAAAGCATTTTAGCCCAGCTTTAGAATAGGTCTACCTCAAGTAATTGCCTGACAGATTTTTCTTTAAAGATGAAAATAAAGATATATTAAACCCTGTTGTTCTAAACGTCGTCGATTCTTTGATTTTAGAAAAAATCTCTAGCTGTGATACGGACAGGAGAAATTTACGCTTCCCAGAGCCGTTTAGAATACAGTATTTAGTTGTATGCCGTCGTTTGTTTGTTAGCTCTTGGCATATTAGTCCATATTACAATGGAATTTTTTTTACTCACTTTTCAAAAGTGTTGCAGTAGTAGCCGCGTAAGTAGGAATAAGTCGCTGCTTAGGAACAGTTCATTCCTCAGTCCTTAATGTGAGCGCAAGTCTGCGTTTAGCATAACTTGCGAGATAGTGTTTCTTCATCACGGCTAAACTGAGAGTCAAAGATCCAAGTCTTTTGCGATAGTCCTGGTCAATATTGGAATGATGGCATCTTGCAGATGAGCTGTTGAATAAGGCTTGTCACGATTCGCTATTAGTTTGATCGTAATCCAATTTGGTGACCGTTATATACAGGTAAAAAATAATGAAATTGTGGATTCGGGAAGTCTAAAGGGTGACCGCGTCCGTTATATACAGGTGACCGCTATATACAGGTAAACTTTACAGTAAATATAAGGCACGATTTTTGGGAAGTTGTTCGGTGACCGTTATATACAGGGTGACCGCTATATACAGGGCCGTTATATACAGGTTTGACTGTAATCGCTTTGAGTTATAGCGTTTTAAAGCTGATTCGGACGTTCGAATTTAGACGTCGTAAAAAATTCGACAATTCATTTTATTACCAAATGGTTTCCATATTTAGATAGCCAGCTCTATGAGCTTTAATTTGATATCTGGGTTTAGGTATATTAAGTGTAATCTTAAGACGCTAGAGCTGGTATACTGGAAACACCCCCGAAGGTACACTGTAACCTTAAGAAGTATATCAAGCCATTTGTTGGTTATATTTCTAAGTACGGCACACATAGTATGAAGTCTGGCGCTGCTTCAAATCCGGCTTGTAGGAAAATAGCTGGTGACTTGTTAGATATTCGGCATGCTGGTTGGAGTTGTGAATCCACTAAGCACAGATATATTAAGCATGGTCTTAGCGAACGTTTAGCCGTATCTATTAAGGAACTTTCAATTTAGTTGTCTATGATATTCGTATATATTTTTATCATTATATCATTATATATTTTCCAGTATTCGTTGGCGATTATTTAATCGGAATTAGATTTTCGCTTTTGCTTCTTTGTATTTGAGTAATTTATTTAATATATAGAGTCCTGGCGGGGGACGTAAGATGTGCCTGGCCCGTCCCAGATTTCCTTTCCTTTTTTCCCTACGGGGTTTTTTGGGGCAGGTGTTTTCTGGCCACCCTGGTACGCTTACATGTAGCTTTAGTTTAATTACCTTTGCTGTAGCTATGTTCATTTTTTGACTATCATTAAAGTGGGTTATGGCGTTACTCCCAGGCCATATCCAATATTCTCCAGTATGGAAACAGCTGGGGGCATGCGCGGGGCCGAAGAGTAGACAGCGTGGTCAAACCGTCCGCGTGGGCCTCAACTTTTCTGAACAGTTTATGGACGAGATTTATCATTTTTTGGCAAGTAAGAGGAGAAACAGATCTTCCAATTCCTCCTCAAACGAATCTCCGGAGTCAAAAAAGCCCCGCGACGCCGAAAACTATCCGAGCGATGCTGAACAGCCTTTTGAAGAAGATGGCGACGAAGTTTTAACGGCGCTAAATATGGCTGTAAATGTCAACGGAAAACTCGAAGAAATACTTCAAAAGCTAGCGAAGCTTGATACAATAGAAAAGGCAGTTAACAACATTCAAACTACCCTGCGAAAGCTCGAAGAAAGAACCCAAAAACTGGAAAGCTTCCAAGCAAGCGCTAGTAAAGATATTAACGACCTGCAGGAAAGCCTCAACTTCGCTGAAGAAAAGTACAAGAATAATATTGACAACCTAAACGAACAATGTAAAGATATCAAACTGAAGCTCACAACTGCTGAAGAATATAACGAGACGCTGAAAGAAAAGCTAAAAGATTTGGAAACAAAAGATCTATACCTCGAAGCGTACTCACGGCGTGAGAACTTAAAGTTCGAAAACATCAGCGAGGATGACAATGGCGACGAAGACACCGAACAAAAGCTCCGTAATTTCCTAGAAACAGAGTTAGGCTTTTTGAACGCAAGCACCGTCGAATTACAAAGAATTCATCGGTTGGGATCAAAAAGGGAAGGTGAACCAAGACCCATCCTCGCAAGATTCCTAAGACACAAAGACTGTGAGAAAATATTGTCGCTAGGAAGACGCCTTCGAGGCACGGAATATAGAATGTACACGGATTTGCCACACGAAATAGTCCAGAGAAGGAAAGCACTTATGCCGACGCTAAAGAAAGCGAGAGAAAATAGCATTCCCGCGTCCTTCAGCAAAGCAAAACCAGACAAACTTTATGTTAGAGGTAAGCTGTGGCCAGCGGGGAAAATCTTAGAAATCAAATAAACACTCATATCTGGTAAAACTTAGATTTTTCAAACATGCAGATATCTCTTGCAATCAAAACATAATAATATACACATATATAATTTTGTTTCTCTTTAAAACTTTCAAAATTAAAATGGCCTAGGCGGACGGGGACGCTTCTAAGCCCTGCTAGTTACTGTAATAACACCGAAACGCGCATCCTCAACGACTAAATTTTATTGGGCTTTTTTGCAATTAACTTTAGTGATCGAAGACTTGGCTGTGCCTCATGTTTTTTGCATCCAAAAACGCGAGTCTAATTGCAAAAGCCTTTTTGTTGTTGTTTGTGTATGTACATGTGAGACTCTGCTTTTTCCTTCAGTTACTGGTCTATTGTTTAAACACAGTGGTCCTATTCGACAAGTTTTTTTGCATAAAAAAGTGTGAACACTTTCAAAAAATTTTGCCTCTTAATTCAGCCGCGCACCTTGGATAGTCTACATTTTTTTCCTGAAAACCTTTCTAAATGGGCAGTGTAAAACTTAGTTCTTTAAATGTAAGGGGGCTTGGAGAGGTTTCTAAACGGAAAGAAATCTTTAATTGGCTTCGAAAGAAAAACAACTCGATATACATGTTACAAGAAGCTCACTGCACAGAAAAAAACATTCATGCATGGACACATGAATGGGGATATAAAGCTCTCTTTAGCTGTTGCGCAGGCAACAAAGGAGGTACATGCATTCTCTTTAACAACAATTTTGATTTACAAATCACCAAAACACGCTCAGATCCCAATGGTCGGTTCATTATCTGCGACATCAGAACAAACGGCAAAAATATCACCATTTGTAATCTATATGCCCCAAACGAAGATAAACCTGATTTTTTTAGAAATATATCTACCCATTTACAAGACTTTCAATGCGATGAGATCATCATAGGCGGGGATTTTAATCTAGTTTTGGACATTGAAAAAGATAAGAGAGGGGGCCGCGCCTGCACACACAAAAACTCCCTCCAAGAGGTTAAAGAAATTTGTGAGACCTGGGATGTTTTGGATATATGGAGGTTATTGAACCCAACGGAAGAAAGATACACTTGGCGCCAAAGGAAACCTGACATTCAATGCAGGCTCGATTTCTTTTTGATTAGCCAGAGCTTAATTGGCACTATCAACACTGCAGATATTGTTCCTGGATACAAAACGGACCATTCAATGATAACCATGGAAATTACAATAAGCTCAAACCCCAGGGGTCCAGGTTTCTGGAAGCTAAACACCTCTTTTCTATCCGATAACAATTATGCCACCAGAATTAAAGAAACGATTCAACAAACAAAAAACGAATATGCAAATGATGCTTCTGTCTCCCCTACCCTCTTATGGGAGATGATAAAATTAAAAGTGAGAGAGACATCACTCTTTTACGCGAAACAAAGGAATAAAGAAAGAACTCACCAGGAAAACGAAATAGAAAAAGCTATATCAGTGATACAAAGAAAATTGGAAAGCAAAAATATAACAGAACAACAGCGAAACGATCTCTTACGTGAATTAAAAATGAAAAATGAACAACACGAAATGATTATAGAATATAGGACAAAAGGTGCTATTTTAAGATCACAGTGTCGATGGTACAATGAAGGCGAGAAGAACAACAAATACTTCCTAAACCTTGAGAAAAGACACTTCAAACAAGGAACAATAAGCCAGCTAAAGTTAGATAATGGCGATTCTATTACAACAGACAAGAATATATTAAACGAATGTCTTTCTTTTTATAAGCATTTATACACAACAAAGCTGACCAACGAGCGGGTTATAACTTTCGACAACTGCTTCTTCCCTGAGGGAAACAATATACATCTCTCACAGGGAAAACAATCTTTATGCGAAGGGCCTCTAAAGGAAAGCGAGTGCCTTTCTTCCTTAAAGAATATGGCCGACGGAAAAACCCCAGGAACAGACGGGCTACCGGCTGAATTTTATAAAGTTTTTTGGTGCGATATTTCGGGAGTGCTCGTTGCTGCACTTAACTTTGCATATGAAAACGGCCATCTAGCAATCACCCAGAGACGAGGGATCATAAAACTCATTCCTAAAAAAGAAGCGGACCTGAAAAATCTTAAAAACTGGCGGCCCTTATCTCTTTTAAATTGCGACTATAAAATAGCTGCTAAAGCAATCGCAAATAGAATTCAATCTACTCTTCCTGATCTTATTAACAACGATCAGACAGGATTTATTAAAGGCAGATTTATTGGCGAAAATATACGTCTGATTGATAGCATCATTAAGTATACCATGAATCAAAACATCCCTGGCTTGATATTGCTTTTAGACTTCGAAAAGGCCTTTGACACACTTGAGTGGCCGTTCATTGAAAAAACCTTGGAATATTATGGTTTTGGACCATCTATCCAAAAATGGATTCAAATACTCTATTGCGACATAGAAAGCTGCGTAATAAACAACGGATGGACTAGTGAATTTTTCAAAATTGAAAGAGGTGTGAGGCAAGGCTGCCCTCTCTCCCCATACCTATTTGTCCTTTGCGTGGAAATCTTAGCCAGCGCAATCAGAAGCGATCCAAATATTAAAGGCATCTCAGTCAGCCAAAAGGAAATTAAGCTAAGCCAGTATGCAGATGACACGACTCTTATTCTCGACGGCTCAAAAAAATCATTAGAATCCTCACTTGACGTAATAGGAAAATTCGGCAAGATTTCCGGACTTAGACTCAACAACAAAAAACCGAAGCATTATGGATAGGCTCAAAAGCAAAAAGTCCAGAAGTACTGTGCTTAGAGAAAGGCTTTAGGTGGCAACTTTTCAAGATCAAAACGCTAGGTGTTTGGCTCTCAACCGACCCTGAACTCACTGTGAACCTGAACTTTAAAGAAAAAATCGAGAAAGTTAGTAATATACTCAAAAACTGGCAGTATCGACGGCTAAGCTTACTTGGGAAAATCACGATCTTGAAAAGTCTAATCGCTTCCCAACTAGTACATGTCCTTTCTCCTCTTCAAACAAACCACCAGACTATTAAAGAATTGAATGAAACTTTCTATAAATTCCTATGGGACGGAAAACCCGATAAAATTAAAAGAAATGTCATGATTAATGAATATAACGACGGCGGACTAAAAATGATTGATCTTTTCTCCTTCAACAAGTCTCTTAAAACCGTCTGGATAAAAAAATATCTAGATAAAACAAATTTGGGCAAGTGGAAACTTTTTTTTGATTTGGAATTAAGCAGATATGGTAGAGAAGCTGTTTTCCTCGGTAACCTTAACAAAGCAGACACCAGCCGTTATTTTCAAACTTCTGACCTATTTATTAACGAAATTTTGCAGATTTGGGCAGAAGTAAACTTTAACGACAACATAACTTCTTTCCAACATTATCAATCGCAGCGTCTCTGGAACAACTCATTGATTAGAATAGATCGCAGACCTGTCGTTCCTAAAGAATGGTCTGCAAAAGGAATCTTGACCATTGGAAATCTTATGAAAGACTCGACCACCTTCCTTTCTAATGAAGAGCTTCAAAACAAATACACAGTCAACGCTCGCCCGCTCTTTTTTAACGGTATTATTTCATCGCTGAAGACCCTTTGGAAAAATTTCAAGGCAAACATCAACTGCCCTGAACAAATAAGCTTTAAGCCTTTCAGTACAAGCTTTTTACAATCGAAAAAACCTAGCAACTTGTCATATAGAAAGCTCATCGCAAGCAAGAGTGAAAATCCATGGGTTTCTCAGGAAAAATGGGGGTAGAGACTGTGAACTAGAAGAAGAGAAATTAACTGGGAAAAAGCTTTTCAAATAACGAGAAGGTGCACAAAAAGCACTAAACTAATCGTTTTCCAATTTAAATTTCTCCACAGACGTTTACCTACAAACTCCTTTTTGTATAAGATTAAAATCAAAGATAACGACCGTTGCTCGTTTTGCGAAGTGGAAACGGAAACTTTGACCCATATGTTCTGGTCTTGCAATTTGGTCTCGCTCTTCTGGAAGACCTTACAAAATGGTTAGAGTCGCTTTCATTAGTACAGAAAGGAAAACATCTAGACATGAGTACCGCCTTAGGGCTGAGGCCAGACTCCTCACACACAAAACTGCAAATTAACTTCTGCTGTCTGATGAGTCGATATTACATCTGGGTTAGTAAAATCAAGGAGGAGCTTCCCACCCTTTCAGTCTTCGTGCGCCTTCTAGAAAAAGCTTACCAAATTGAAACAAAAACACATAATACGTCATCTGAAAAATGGAAACCTTTCCTCGGCCACTTTTCAAGCTCCTTTTAGAATAAAACAACAAATCTTACGAACCCCAAGGTGTGCTACGCTGACAGTTTCTTTTTTCTTAAAGTTTCATCTTTCTTTTTTTAAGAGCCAAAATAAATGTTTAAAGATACTTGTCGCTTATCTTTTGTTTTTGTTTGTTTGCTATTGTTTGGATAAACGCCCTGTTACTGTTCTTTTATAGTAATTAGTGTAAGCGCATTAGCCTATTGTATTACAAATATCGTATTGTAAGTAGAGTAAGTACCGTAGTCTATTGTATTGTAAATATCGTATTGTAAGTAGAATAAGTATCGTAGTCCTTTGTATTGTAATTATCATAATGTAAGTAGTGTAAGTATTGTAGTGTTGTAAGTTTTGTTGTTTGTTGATTGAATAAATGTTATTATTAAAAAAAAAAAAAAAAAAAAAAAAAAAATATTCTCCAGTATTTGTTGGCTATTTTCGTTTCTTGTTTTCTATTAACTTCTGGTAAGTGCAGAACTAGTGCTCATTGTTTTTATTAAGCAGTGATACGCTATAAACAGCTGAACATGAACACGTTAAAACAGCAACAGTAACAAGTAACGATGAAATCAAAACCAGTCTGTGAAATCCCACTGATCATGGTAAAAGATCTTGCACTGTGAAAGTACCAAAATTTCTTTTCCTATTTTCATTTCTTGCTATAAACTCGTTTGCCACATCCACAAGTCGTAAGTTATCGGTACGGGTCTTGTGGGTGTTTAGCAAAGCCACGTGATTGAAGCGCTTTTGCGACATCTTTGCTTTAAGCCAGGATTTTATTCGCCTTGCTGTTGAAAACGAACGTTCGCCAGAAGCACTTGTTGCGGGGTTGACGTGAATCAGAACACAGATCTGTATCACCTCACTGATCATACTTGTATGAGCAGAATCGACATTTTTAATCGCTTTCAAAATGTCTGAAAAGCATTCTAATTTTTCTCCGTCGGTCCATTAAAATTGTGAAAATATCCAGTTGTGGAATCAGATATTCCATCCTTATGTCATCAGAGTAATGTTCACAGATGTAACCGATCTCTGACGAAGTGTCTGACGAGTTTACAGTACCGAGTAAAAGGCTTTCCAGGTTGATATAAGCTTTTGAAACTTGGCTGATCAAAGCGTTCAGTAATTGACGCAATGATCAAATCAAGCGCTTCAAAATAAACTCTTCGGTACAATTCCTCCGATGTTTTAGGGAAGGACGGTGCACCTTGTCCAATCTCGAATCGTGCTGGAGCCCTCCTCTTTCTTGGCAGTTCAGGTTCTGAAACGTCAAGAAATGATTGTTTCTTTTTCAAGACTGTCTCATAGAAAGCCTTGAAAGAATCATCATTTCTCATTCGTTTCAGAGCCTCTGTAGTGAGTTTGGCGTTGTGCTGTCCAGAAACTGCCGACCGATAGTTGATTTTTGTAGAGTTGCTGATAAGTTGTCCGTGTGACGAAATATAAGTTGACCAGAGATGTAGGTCGAAAAAGAAGTCAAACGATTTCATTTGAGCCTGACAGCCTAAAACACGGCCACGAACTTCTTCTTCTAAGGATTTTGGATGTTTATTTAGCTAATTGAATTGCATGGTCCGCCGCAAAGCAAAACAAAGCTGTTTTGCGTAGAATAAAAGTTTTACAAAGCGTAAAACAAAACCACAATCAAAACAAGTGAGTTTCTTTTCTAAACTTTTTTCTTTTAATTTTTATAAGGACTTTTTACAATTGCGGCAAAATTATTGGGGGGGGGGGGGGGGGGGGGGGGGGGGGGGGGGGGGGGGGGGGGGGGGGGGGGGGGGGGGGGGGGGGGGAATTATTACGGTGGCCAATTTCCCTTATCAACTAGTTGATTGTTGCGGTTAGTCCTATTTGGAGGGGGGTATTGGGGCCTATAAGAAACCGGACAACCGTTCAAAATTTCCCTGAAAACCGAAAAAACGCAATTAAAATCGATCAAAACCGAAAAACCACCGAACATAATGATCAAAATAGCAAATTCGCAAACCTTAAACCCATGACCCTTGATACCAAAGCGAAATATAATTACAGTCGAACCTGTACATAACGGCCCTCACCCTCTGTAAGCGATTTCTATAAGCTCATCTTTCTTCTTTCATTTTAAAGCTATTGCAATAGAATTAGGAAAAACTTCTATTGCCTTTGTAGGCCACTTTCACCGGCAACGTCACTTGGATGGCGCATCACGTTAACCATTTACGGGTTGATCGAGGTTGAATAAAAAGGTCTGGAAACTAGGAAGCGAAAAACCAAAACCGAAAAACCGCATTTCTTTTTCATAAAAACCGAAAACCGGATGTTTAAAAAGGAAAAACCGAAAACCACAACAGATACAAAAACCGAAAAACCAGAAATTTCGAGTGCAAAAACCGAAAAACCGAAAACCCCAATGCCCTCCTCTATTTGATCCTGTTTGATCCCACTTGGCGGACTTGCTATAAGGTCGTAGCGTGGAAAGTTATCTGAAACTAGTCACACAATCGTAGCTTTGATCGTCATCTGACCTTAGTACACGGCTCAGAGAACTTGTCAAATGCGGATTAGTATTGACAGCTGTCGATTGTCCTGTCCATGATCACGAGGCCTGATTCCGCCACGCCTTAGATACACGGAATTAAATTTCAACAGCTCGAAGACCAAACATAAAATGGAGGCTTTTTCATGGTGTAAGGATTTATGGACGCCCAAAACCTTCAACAGGTTCAGTTTTGTGGCAAATGTTGGTTGGATTGCCATCGGAATCATTCTGTTTGAGGTGTTTTTGGACATGGAAATCAACGAAGTGAGGTTCGATTTCCGCTGCGATGTGAACACTGCCAAAGACTTCATCCGATGGAAGTGTTTTGTGCAATACGAAAAGCGAAACAACAAACTCTCCATTCCTCTCTACGGTTTCGTGATTGTTAACCTTTTACTCTCTGTGATTGTTTGTGTGATATACTCACAGTTTGTTAAGTCAAGAATTCATGTACTTCAAGCCAGCAACACCGCTGATGTCGAAAGACAGCAGATTCAACTGGGGAACGGAACGCGAAGAAAACTGTTTACAGCGTACTGTTGTCAACTTGCCACCAGATTGTGTCTCGGGATTCTTTTTATTGTCTTCCTGCAAACTCAAGTGTGTTATCCTCGTAATTTTCCCTCGAACTTTAAATGTAATTTGATGAGAGAAGACAATCGTACAGCGAATGCAACTAGGAACACACAAGCACAAAATTACGAATGTCACAATCAACGAGCACATAAGAAAACCTCGTGGACTTATGCCGTGAGTGGGGCAAATGGAATTCTTGCACTTGTTCTTTTGCTCGAAATTTTCATTATCTTGTCACGTGCAAGAAAAGGAATAAAGTTCATGGAAGACTTGCAGTTTTTTGCTGATCATCTAAAATCCAATTCAGATCCCCCGCAAGAACTGCAGCACGAACAAACTTTGCAACAAATACCTCTGGTAACTCAACAAGAACAAGCACCGCAGGGGTCGCAGAACGAACGAAACCAAGAAACATCAGAAGAACTACAACAGCAAGATTCAGTTCAACTGCAAGCATTCCTCAAGAGCATGAAGGACAGTGTCATAAAAGACACCGAAGCACCTAGAGATCTTGCATCACTTTTTCTACCAAATCCAGGCGAAGGCGGTCAACCGAAAAATCTTAAACACGACCAAATTTACACTAATTTGGTTATTCATCCTGACAGAGCTCATTATGACTTTACTGGAGACAGGCGGAAACAACTGAGAGAATATCCCAAACCAGAAGCAAATTTGCCACCAAAACGGCCAGAAGATATCATTGATGCTCAACACAAAAACATTCTTGTTGTCGGCCGTCCTGGCATTGGAAAAACATTGTTTTGCACAAAGTTACTCCGAGGTTGGGCATCCAACAGCTCGTTCAATGAAGTACAAAATGCAGAAATGTATTTTGACGTAGCTTTCCTCCTCAAATTCAGAAGGTTTAATAACTCTGCAGTAGACCTCAACCTTCGTGAACTACTGGCTTGCTCAGAATTTTCAACACCTATGAACGATGTCACTTGGGACTACATTGTTGAGAACCCATCAAAAGTACTTTTAATTTTCGATGGAATCGATGAATTTAATGCAAAGACAAAAATCGCTAAGGATGACTCTAATTACAGAAACACTGCAGAAGAGAAGATGCCTCTCCATGCTTGTACAACAAAATAGCATCGGGGAAACTTCTACATGGAGCCACAGTTTTAACGACTACAAGACCTACTGCTGGGTCATGCGTTAAACATGTTGAATTTGACAGAACGGTTGAAATTCTTGGATTTACATCAGAGCAGGTTGAAGAATATGTGGAGAAGTTTACAGAAGATGACAAGGGTGCAGGAGAAACAATATGCAACACATAAGCAGCAACCTTAACCTTTTTTCATTGTGCTATATTCCTGTGAACAGCTTTATAATTTGCTCGTGCTTGCTACATATCCTAAAGAAGTCTACATTAGATTTAGCTGGTCTGCCTACAAAGATCACCCACATATTCAGTTTCGCCACAAAACTGTTTTTCTTTAGGCACAGTGATAAATACCGCTTTCAAACTGACAGTCACGACATGATTTATGAATCATTTGATAACCTACCTGACAATGTGAAAGGTGATTTTAAGAAACTCGGGCGTATCTCTTTTAAAGGTATAGAAGAAGGAAGACTAATCTTTGGATCCGACGAAGTTACGAACTTGGAAGATTGTGGCCTACTCCATCGTTTGCCTGATTTAGAAACTCCGGCGCAGCGTCCATTTGAAAAGCCCAAAGCTCAATTTTGTCTCACGCACCTGACCATTCAAGAATTCCTCGCCGCCAAACATATTACAGACACCATGAATGATGCCAAATTACGAGAATTTGTTTCTGTTCACATCAAGGATGGTACATGGCAAGTAGTGCTACAGTTTGTTGCTGGACTGCTTAGTGGCCGAGAAGAGCCATTGATCGATATTTTCACTGACCTTCTCCCAGTTTCGACAGCTGAGGAAGAAGAACAGGAACTGATTGACAACAGGGATATCCCTGCACGCACACTGACCTGTTGGCCAAGGTGGGTTGAACATCATTTTGTGGTGACGTTATCTCACTGTTTTTATGAGATCAATGCAAAGGATCCGGTCATACAAAAGAAAATAAGAGAGATTGGTTTTAATGCTGTAGATTTGAGTCACTCTAGCCTTACACCTGTTGACTGTAAGGCAATAGTGAATTTATTGAAAAATCACAAAGAAATGTTAAGCATTAATTTGAGCTTCAACGAAATCGGGGCACTGCATGGGTTGTAAAGAAATTGAAAAGTTGTTTACTAGTAGCAATGACAATGAGAGTAGTTGCAAACTAAGCAGCTTAAACCTCTCTTTTAACAACATAACCTATGAAGGTTTAAAGCATTTGGCTGAAGTATTGAAGCACAGTAATTGCAAACTAATTGCAAACCTCTCTGGACACAATTACATAACCCGTGAAAATAAAAAGCACTTGGTGGAAGCATTCAAGCACAGTAATTGCAAACTACTGATCTAAATACCATTCACCGGCAACAAATGAAGAGGATAAAGCTTGTAAAAAACCAATTGAATGAATTAAAAAGTCAGCCAAATAACCGTAGAAAATTAATGATAACGCGACATGTTTGATCAAGAAATATAGTAGCCTCTTCCAGGCGTTTAGATGGTGGGGAGCAGCGACAAGCGGCGCGCCGCGCTAGGGTCGGCGCGAGGGAAGAATGGGAGAGAGGCCCTTCTCTCCCCAGCCTCCCCTCGTTTTTTTTCTCCTATCCCCGATTTTTCTTTCGCGCCCCACAAACTGAACGCCTGGAACAGGCTAGAAATATAGCAGACTATAGCTATTTCACATCAAAATACTTAATGCATGATATTAATGAAAATTATACGCTGGATAAATTGATTCGGTTGCTTTTCGCTTTATGATAGCTCTGATAAATAGCTTGGAACAAACCAAAAAACTCTAACTAGTACACACACGTACTATTTCATATGAGAAAGTAAAAGCTAAGTTCTCTTGTCTATGCACCACTACTCTACAGACGTGATTAAGACTACGTTTACACTAGAGGAGATTTTTCCGGATTCATAAATGTTTCCGTACTGTCATATATAAGCTATATGGGTATGTGCCGCTGTGAAGGGTATGGTTTTCAAGCAGTTTACTCTGGGGATAGGGTATAGAAATCAGAGAGTTTTGGTCTAGAATAGGATATCATTTGCTCGGAAACTAATCAGTGGTATGAAGAATTAAGTCCAGAATAGGAATTGAAACTCAAAAGAGAAAGAGTCTTCCCTAAACGGAGATAAGATCATCGCGACAACATTGTTATCAGATGGTACAGTAGTAAAAGTAGTGATACAGTAGTAAAAGAAGTAAGTCTGGGATAGGGTAAATGTCAAAATGTGGTAAGAACAAAAAAGTGGCACACGAGCCGCAGGCGAGTGTGTCATTGATGTTCTTACCACATTTTGACGTCTTTTGTAATCTATAACTGAACAGACACACGGCCAAATGGAACTATTTGTTTTATACAATGAACAGAAAAGTAAAAAGAGTAAAATTGCGAACTTGCCTCGTAGTGCTCGACTTTGCGAAGATTTGTTCCAGTTTAATTAGGTATTTTTCAAGTCGCCAAGCCTGAACACTTTTCGTCTTGGTTTCTTCCTTTTCTTGCTCGTAAAACAGCTCCAGCTAAACATTTTTCGAGGCTTTCACTTGCTCAATCCCGAATAATCTCGCAAACATTTTCAAAACTGTGTGCCATGTTGGACAAAACAAAGCAAACAATTTTCTATGACGTCAGCCGTGCGTCCGTTCTCTGATAGATCATAGGAAACGACCAATCGCAGAGCGCGTAGTATTCAGTTCATTGTATAAAATTTGCTGAATAACGGCTCTTTGTTGTGCTGTGTTCATATTAAAAGATTCTAGCGATGATTTTAAAGCTGAAGAGAATTTTTGTGTGAGCCTTTTCCGTTACCTAATTTATTCACGTAAAAAGTTAAGGCTTTAAATATTCCCCACGCAAAAACATTTTGCAGCTGTTGTGGCCGCATTCTTAAACAAATATGTTCCAAATATGTTTCCTAGCGTTCGTTCCTTTGTTTAGTTTTTGCATTCTTTCGCTCACCGCATTCATATTCTGTTAGATTTTCCCGTATAATTTTCTTTGTTTTAGGTCATTTGTGTAAGTTTCATCGTTTTATTTCGTGGCATTTTGTTTTAAGTTTCGGAAGGTTAACATCAATTTCGTTAAAGTGTATATGACAGTTATTTTTTTATTTGCTTGATCGAATCTACATGATGTTCTGATAAGAAAATGGAAAACAAATTTCGATATCGATTTTTCTTCTCTGCGTTGTAGCCGTCTAAAAACGTGAATTTTCATTTCCGAAAGACTGGAAATAGTCCGCTGTGACGTCAATACAGGAATGCCGGTGTCGAGGTTTCTCAGTTCCTCACATTTTTTGATGCACCCTGAGGAAGAAACATGGTTCTATTAAGGTGTGTTGTCTATGGTTGTAGCAACACGCACCAAAAAACGGAGGAACTGAGAAATCGCGACACTGGCATTCTTGTATTGACGTCACAGCGGACTATTTCCAGTCTTTCTTCTTGCGCGGTTTTGTAACACACCGGAAGTGAAATTTCACGTTTTTGACGGCCAAAACGCGGAGAAGGAAAATCGATATCGAAATTTTTTTTTCCATTTTCTTATCAGAACGTCATGTAGATTCGATCAAGCAAATAAAAAAATCACTGTCATATACACTTTAAGCGTTTTACCGTGATTTTTTTCCGTCCAACCAGTTCAGGTCACAGCGTTTGTAAGTGTCTTTGCTTCGTTTTTTCCTTTCACTGTTATTTCATCGTTGTCTTTTGCTTCCCGGTTTGTATTCCTTAGTAACTTGTAACTTTGCTTTATTTTTAGCAACCGTAATCAAAATCGTAATAAAGTGCGTGTTTGAAACTCTGACTATTTCGCTGTAACAGCAGCAGTTTGTCAGTGTTAGGTAGTTTATCTTTATTTTCGAAAATAATTCCCGCAAACTCGTTCGCTAGGCGCTCGCAGTTATTCAAGTTTGTTATTGTAAAAAAAAAAAACAAATCGACCGCATTCAGTTTTTTCATGGTCTGTACTCTTATTGTCCATAGAAATGACGCCATATAATGTTTAAAACTTGGCAGATGTTCAAATCTTGAAACCACTCGCCTAAAGGCCCGTGCAAGCGAACGCAACATGTTGGGCGCAACATGTTGTGATCGTTTGTACACCATGTTGGGCAATGTTGCATGATGTTGGCACATGTTGCGTGAATTTTGAAATCGGTCAAACTTTTCGCCCAACATCTGCCAACATTTCTTTTGTTCTCGTGGTCAGTGAAGCACATCGCAACATGTTGTGTTCGTTTGCATGGTTTGCACAGTTTGCGCAACATTGACATGCGCATCATCTCTCGATATGCAGCGGTATCTTCAATCGTCAACTCTCTCTCTCACGATGTTTTTGAAGTATCCCTTTTCGCTCTTTCTCCTGATCCAAGACCTCGTCTTACCTCTATGTGCACACTTAAAAGGGAAGTATCACGGGGATTTGGTGTCATTTTAAGTAACAATGCGTGTAAGAACTAGGCAATGCTCTATTGTTCTGCGGCATTTCGCTTTCCCCACATAAGATTGTTTAGATGTTTTTTACTGAGAATACATCAACCTATGGACATGTTTTTTTAAATAAAATGTAATGGAACTTTATTTTAAAGTGGTTTCTTTTGTGTATACGATTTCATCAAATCGTGAAACTCCAAAACAATGGCCAAGAAAGGCTTCTAATTTTACATGTTTCCCACATAGAATTTTGGTTGCATTAAAACTCAGAATAGTTTTAGCTAAAAGGGAATCAATTAGTAAACTATAGAGATATAAATGCAATACCTGGTTAAGTTATGGTAGATTTTTACGTTTTAGCCAATGAGGTGGACGGTTTCAACAATGTCACAATTAACACCTTTCTGCATTCCTTGCCGTTAGGTTGCCTAGTTCTTACTAGGACCATGACTTAAAAAGCAAAAAATGATATTGTATAATCAGAAACCGAAAAATAACGCTCCAGTGGTGTGATAAATTATCACAAAATATATCAAAACTGTCGATGAGTGTCTCTTGTCATTGACGGAGTGGGTTTGAATGAATTACGACTTGAAAAAGTTAGCCTAATTTTTTTCAAGTTTCCATATTTTTGTCTCCTTAATGGACTAGAACAGACCATGATTTGTTACTCTTTCAAGAATTGGTTGATTCCAGTCTCTTGGTGTTTTAGCATTATTTTGTAAATAAGTAAAAATATTGTGAAATGGCTTTGACCAAAAAAACATTAAAATTCCTGTGATGCTTCCCCTAAGCATGGTTTCCATATAATCGCAAGGATCGCAGCGATCGCAGAAAAACGTTTTGTGCGACCCTTGCGATCATATGGAAACCAAAATCTTTGCGATCCTTGCGATTGCAGAGATAGAAAAATATCTATATCTGCGATCGAGAGGTTTTTATATGGAAACCACTCTTGCGATCCAAAAAGAAAAAAGAAAGCATTGCAGCCCAAAGCCTTGTATCCCATAATGCACTTAAATTTATCGGATCCAGGCCTACTCGACGTTTCCTTGCGATCATATGGAAACCTGAGGTCTCAGCGATCGCAAGGATCGCAGCGATCGTCCATCGTAACGATCGCTGTGCGATCGTTGAGATTATATGGAAACCAGGCTTTAAGGAAAACAAGGAAAAAAGGAAACCGACAGAGAGCATGCCACCAAAGATAGCGAATAGTTCAACAGTTCTGCTTGCAGCAGACTTTGCAGCGGAAACAATTTTGTCGGTTTTATGCACAAAAGCGTTGCTGCTTTCTTTTATGTTGTCAAGAATCCCCTTTGTGTCGTTGACGGTTTCCTCCAAGTTCAGGAGTATATCGTCAATTTCCTCCACATTCTCAAAATGGCTTTCTTGCCTCTCAAGCAGAACATCCACTTTTTCCTGTAAGTTTTCCACCGAAGACACAAGGTGTAAGTTTTCCACCGAAGACACAAGGGGCGCTTTCCATTCGACCAAAAATTCCAGTTTCAAATTTCGGGTATTCCGTGTGGCGAATGGAACAGTATTTTCCGGTTGGTTGTTCCAGACCATCACGTTTCAAGTTTCGCGCGAAAATACAAAATAAACCAAAGCAAAACAGTCAAAACAAATCTGACAAATGGCGGACTCGTTGCCTAGCTCTTTTACTTGCTTTGGAGTTTTTCGACGACCCTGAAGTTAAAACGAACAATATTTTAAGCGAGAATGATGATATTATTTTTTTCAGTGCAGCTAGCTGTTAATCATGCGAAGGAATATTTTTAAAAATCCAGTCGGCGACTACTTTCTCGCGACTTATTACATTCGTTTAATACATAAGCTTATTAGCATTTCTGTGCTACTTACCAGTCCTAGTTGTGGCCATATTTTCTGCTGTTGTACTAGCTATGTTACGTGAGCAATCATGCTCGAGTAAGAGCTGTAAGCTTTCGGTGAAAAACAAACACGCCGTGCACTGATATTGAGACGCCATCTTGATTCCGGCTCGGAGAAACTGGGCCGAGCAGGAATGGTCGAATGGAACGGTATTTTCCGGTTGTTCCGACTTTCCGGAATTTTAGGACAACCTCGCGAGGTTGTCCTAAAATTCCGGAATTTTATTCCGGGAAATTTACGTTCCATTCGCTTCCCAACCCGGAATTTCCGGAATTTTTGGTTGAATGGAAAGCGCCCAAGGTGCCTTCGCAAGGTGTCTTGGGTCTCTGTGGCAGAGTTCTCTCTGTATTCGTGATGGACCTCTCCACAACGTTTTCTTTGGCAGATCGCTTCCAGATTTTGTACAGCCGTGTTGTGCCAATACCAAATCTCTTTCTTACTGAAACAGCGGACTTCTTGCCACGCAAGGCAACGATTTCTTGGATCTCTTTTAGAGAAAGCTCTTTTGCTTTGGGCATTTTCCTATACTATAGTTTTCTCAAACCACTACACTTCTCGGTTTGGTATGCACCTGCTGTCTTTGCAAGTTGCACTTGCTATCTTTGTAGAATCTTGGCCATATTCTTTGCAGGATCTTGGCCCGATTCTTTGCAAGGATCATGACCTGATTCTTTGCAAGGATCTTGATCAGATTCTTTGCAGGATCTTGGCCAGTGTTTGTAGTCCACTGCAGAAATAATTTTTTTTGTCATTCTTCTATACCCACCCCGGGGTGGGTATAGACAAATTTTCAAATCCACGAATCCGCTTAATTTATCACAAAAATCCGCAATCCGTGCGCTTTTCAAGGCCGAATGCGCCGATCCGCAAACCTATTCACCCTCCTCTTTAAGAGACTAATTTCTGACGCGAGCCGATGATCGTAAACTCAGTTTCAGCAATATTGAGACTAAACTCATTAGTTGTGTGCCATAGATCAATGTGTTTTAATTCACTGTTGACTCGAGTTTCAAGATCGATCAGACAAGGTCCAGCAAAAGTAAAATTAGTTTCGTAAGCATACGTTCTAGGGGAGCCTTGGTTCAGGCAATTTGGTAGGTCATTTATATAAATTAATAATAGTGGACCAATTATGGACCCTTGCGGTTGCATTTTTGCGTACGATTAAACTTAAGACACTGACACAAACCATTTCAGGGCGTTTTGATCAACCCCATACTTAGCCAGCTTTTGCACAATAATTTTGTGATTTATAGTGTCATAGGCCCTTTTTAGGTCAATAAATACAACGCCATTAAGGTGGTAGACCTGACTTCAGCAAGCCCATTTTGGATAAAAATTTCACAAAATGACGATAACTGGCAGAAGTAAAAACATCACAGGCCGAGACAACTAAAATTAAGCTTCTAAAAAATCGATGTTTTAGGTGACAATTTTCACACCTCAGGTGACAAAGCCTGTTTGCATTGCAGGCTCAAAAATAAGTTTTTGTTATTTTACGGCTGTATGTTAAAAGGTAATTCAGAAAGAAATGCATGAGATAACTCCCACAAAGAAAAGGAAAATTCTCATGGGAGCCCAGAAAGAAAGACCCCTTCTTTCTTCAGATATGTGTCTTCCATTTGAGCGGCGATAATATCGAGAAAAAAGCTCCATTCATTCCGGGCTCCTGTTAAAAATTTCTAACAATAACAATAAGCTACGCAAATTTCATCCAGGTACGTTAAATCCACGTATTTATTCTAAAATACCTTTCAGTGTGGTCGGTGGAGGCCCTAAAATACGTCAATTAATCGCCGATATCTCTTCGTAAATCCTTGTTTGTCGAGCGCCATTTTGAATTCTCCTTGCAAAACCGCTGTTTAAAGTGTTTGCATTAATAACAGGCCGATTGTAGTACGAATAATGCCGAAAATCTTCGTTGTTTCTCGTTAAATCCAACATGGCGCCTCAAAATGGCCGCTCGTAGTAACTGACTTCGATCGTCATTTTCTTCGCATCGGGATAACATAGAGCCGTCAACTTTGGAAATTAAGCAAAATAGTATAAAATCTCTCAATTTATTAAGTTTTTGTGCAAAATCAATTTCTGACCTAATGTCAGGTCTACCACCTTAAAAAAACGTTTGTCAATATTGACACCAATTATTAGTCTCCAGGAGAGCTGTGAGGGTACTGTGTATAGGGTAGGGAGCGAAAGCCTGACTGACAGCTGGACAATAGGTGATGTGCGTTTATATAATTATAGAGTTTATCATAGCCACGGCAGGAATAACAGATATAGGCCGATAGTTACCAAGACCAGACTTTGAGCCATTCACTGTGCAAGAGGCTAGGCTATGTTCGCATTGCCAAGAAACAACCTGAAGATCGGATCTCAGTAGGGTTTTAATCTACAGTCAGCGCACATGTAAACACGAAAGCACGTCACCAAATATACAAAACCAAGTGTTTTATTAGTTTTTATTAAACAAGAAATTAAATTAGCACTTCTAAACAAAGTACCCTGCTTCCAAGACAAACATTGAATGACAAACTACTGATGGAAGGGCCTTCTCTCGCATGAGAAAATAGAGTAGGTCAACGTGCAGAGGGGGTAATGGTTAAATAGCCTTGCATTAGTTGCAAAAGTTTTACTTTTAAAACAGGACTTAAAATTTGTCTAGCGAGAAAGGCCTAGATCTTCCAAAGAATTCCAGACGTTTGAGCAATAATAATTGTTACACCACCTAAAACCAGGTCAGCTGCTCTATGATGGGAAACTGTGTACTATAAAGTTTTTTGTTTTTCATTAAAAATGCCTAGCTGCATTGATTGGATTAAAGTTCATCTTTGGGTGTGGCTTCTTCTGTCGTTTTATCTTCTTCCTCTTCTTCATTTGCAGTTTCTTCACTCGGTGTAGCTTCTTCTTCGGCTCCCTCTTCTGTTTTTTCCTCAGCTTCTTTGCTTTCCTCCTCCTTCAACAACAACGACAATAAATTGGTGAAAAGATTGAACTTGTAAATACAGTTTACTCTATTAAGACATACCACGCAGCTTTTTAACAACCTCTAATTTCATTGGACCAGAGTATCATGCAACTCTATTGTTTTCAGGGCTGAAGTCTATTGTTGTGTTGTTTGTTCTATTGTTTTCTCAGCAAATCAAAGGAGACCTTGAAAGAGCTGCATACTGCCCCTTTTAAGAAGGACACCCCTGTAAGGCGGCCACCTCTCTAAGATGGACATCAATAAATTGGTTGATTCTGACTAAATTTCATTTGTTTGTCTGTAACTAACTCTTTATAAGGCAGACAGCTACAGCTGGTCTCGAAGGTAACCAGCTTAGACTTAGACTTTGTACTTCTTTACCACCACAGACAAACCTGACATTTTTCTGATTTTGTTTCGCTTGAGAAAAGAGCGATGAAATTGTTGGACTTAAATCAAAACAAGCAATAGCTCTCGTGTACGTGACCACTGGTTCCGTTTCGAGTCCTGTTTCGTATCAGCGAACAAAAGAATTTTGACAGATAAAAGTGTAAATTAAAGTTACTAAAATTAGGCGAAACCTCGCGACATAGCCCCTTTAAGGGTTAAATATTAATTTATTTTCCTTACCTCTTCTTCCTCCTCTTCCTCGTCCTCCTCCTCAGATTTCTTTTTATCTTCTTCTTCCTTTGCTTTTTTCTCTTCCTCCTCCCGTTCTTTTCGTTCTTTCTCATCTTGTTCATCTTTCATTTTCTTTTCACCCTCTTTGGTTTTCTCAAAAGTTTCCTTAGCGAAAGTTTCAGCATACTCAACTGAATCTGTTACCAGTATATTGTCGAAAATAGTTCCTGATTTGACCTGTCAAAAAAAAAATTAACTTTTAGTACCAGACAGCTTACATGTATACTAATCCATAATATGGCCTCACCAGTAATGTCAACATTCAGCAACAAACAAGTAGAAATCATTTCTACGTTGGAAAGATGCAAAGCTTGGAACCAAAGTGTAAAAATTCAAATGAAAGGTCTTAAGCAGTACTTTGATTTGGTGGAACCCATGTCCTGATATTTGACAAAATGGAATTTGGGATTTTAATTCTTTGCTTTAATCCTAGTGCTTGGAATGAAAGTTACAAAATGTTTCTTACCTGCCACAGATCAAAACCAATTGCACCAATATCATCGTACTTGTACAGAGCGTCATCAGCTTCATACTCAGGGTTATCGATTTCAGGGTGAACCCATTCACCTTTGTAGTTAGGATTGTCAATTTGTTTGGGTTTCCATTCACCCTAAAGAAAGGTAAAAGAGAAATATGATAAGTTTAACTGTCATATTGTTATTCTTGCTTGCATTAAGGTTTTTGTTTTGTTGTTGAGTTACAACTATTTTACCTAAATTAACTGTCATTAAGGCTTTACACAATGGAACAAGTTTAAAAGATATCTTTATCTAATCTATAATTTAAACTCCAAGCAGTCCCTCTTTCCCAGCTATGTCCATCGAGCGAGAAATGAAAAACATTGGTGAGCGGAAAATGGCCACGTGAAAACTGGCTGCGCTCGGCTTACCCCCAGTTTTCGCACTGCCATTTTCACTCGCCAAAGTTTTTTCCTTGCTTGCTCAACATACTAAGCTGGGTAATAGGGATTGCTTGTAGTCTATCGATAATTCACAATATTTGACCATCTTATGAAAAGAATTACGTAAGACATGTACAGTGATAAAAACAAGAACAACAAATCTTTAATTTATTTTTAAGACAGCAAAATGACTGGATTGAAAATAAAAGACAAAGGCATCTAGACAACAAAAGCTCTTGCTTACAGGAGATTCCACCAACCTTGTAGTCTGGGTTATCAATCATTGGTGGCTCCCATTCACCATCAATTTCATCATCCCAATCGTCCGGCTTCTTAGCATCAGGGTCTGGGATGTTCTGAGGTTTGTCCCAGTCCTAGACATTTTAAAAACAAATTATTCCAAGTGTCAAACATGTAGCAGCATGACAGTAGTTTCCCAACACCTAAAAAAAACTGTTTTCTTTGCATACCATTGTATGCAAACCTTTTCACTACAAGAATAAATCATATTGTATTTGATGTACTGTGCAATAGTTCCAACTTGTGTATCTGAAAGCTGCCGAGCAGTACTTTCCTGTGGTACTGTTTTTTGTGCTGAAGCAGGCAGCTTTAACTTTTGAGTCCATGGACAAATACTGCAACAGCGCAAGCATGACCTCCAGGGCTCAACATTAACTTTTTGGTGTACTGGACAAAATGCAAGTTTTACTGGCCAGGTGCAAGAGCAACTCAAGTAATTAAAGAGTTCCTTCCCAAACTTTTACAGGCCAAAGTGTGATTTTCACTGGCCAATTTCCAGTTGACCACCGTTAGTGTCGAGCCCTGCCATTCAAATGAAAGCTTTTGTTGAACAGTAGTTTCCTGTGGTGCTGTTTGCTATGGTGCACAAGGTGGTTCTCACTTTTGTTAGAGATGAAATGACAACATATAGCATCATACGCCCTCACCAACCCTAAAAAAAGCTTTAGCTTCTCGGAAAACAGGATCATATTAAGTCATACCTCAGGCTTGGTATCTTCAGGGTCATCAATTTTCTTTTTGTCATCCCAATCTTCAGGTTTCTTAGCCTCTGGATCATTAATCTTCTTTGGTGGCAAGAAGTCCCAGTCAGCTTCAAGATTACCACTCTCCACGTTGGAACCATCAATTCTCACTTCATAGGTGTTGTCAGGTTTTACGATGAGTGTGTAGAGATGTGTAAATTCATCATCCTGAGATAAATACAGGCATTAGTACAGAACATGTCATGCTTGTTCCCCGACATCAACATTTCATAACTGAAACTCTCTGAACAACCACACTAAAGGCAATTGCAATCCTTAAATGAGCATATTCATGAAGTCATGCTTGAATCAGTCTTTTAGTTTTAGAATATACAGCGAGTGACCAGAATCACTTACAAGCCTGGGTTCATTCTTCGTAAACCCCATACCAAAAAGACACAATCACATCTTCAAAAGTCTATGTTAAGTGACGAAGATGTATAACCTACAACAATCAACATCACAAGTTGGTACATGACAGAGGTTGTGATCCAGGCACAAAGGTCATGTCTGATATAGCTGGGGGTTACAGGGATGTAGTTAAGAGCCGGCTACCGGCTAATTTTACCGGCTAATTTTACCAGCTGACAGAGAACTTATCACCGGCTGAAATTTCACTAGAAAACAAAGACTTGGGGTGATTTTGAAGGTGCACAAGCCAGAAAAACCAGCTGAGCTTGTTAATGAGCCTGTTCAGTTTTTTTTCTTGGCTAAACCCCTGGGGTTAGAGGTGGTTGTTAGCATACCTTGCATCTTATATCTTTCTTGGTAAGCAAGTTCTTTCCTTTATAGTTGAAGATGACATGGACTTTCTTAGTTCCAGGTCCACAGATGTCAGGCCCTAATAATAAGATAAATTAATCATTGTTAGTTTTTCATTGTATTTCATACCCCTGTCTGTAAATCACCTTAGGGTAACGTGGGTATCACATTAGCATATGAATAAAGACTTTCAGGGCAACACTTAGTTCCCAAAAGAATCTCAAAACTTAACAAGCTTAATATAAAATAAACTACATGAATCACCTACCAAACATGATGTGGTATGGGGTATCTCCATGAATCTTTTTCTGGTCAACTTTGCTATCATAAACCTAAAATATCAAGGGATAAAAATCTAGTGAGAAAGTATACAAGTTTAACTTGTACATGTAGCTCGACAGAATTACATGTTAGATAGTTCAGGGTTGTTTAGATTCCATTCAATTGAAGACAAAATAACATCAATCCTTCGCAAAACAATGAATATAACGAGAATTTTGAAAACAAAGAGAGGTAAATACAGCTTTCAAACATACCTTAACGTATCCACCACCGCAATCGATGGTTTGCTCGTGTTTTACTTGGAACTGAATAACCAGTGTCTTTCCTTCATTGGAAAATGCCTCATCGAACTTAGCCGAGATGCCGTAAAATTTAGCATCCTGGCTAGTTTGAATACCTGTTTCAAAATCAAAATAGTCTTGTTAGACTGTATGCATGGTGAGAAAATTACTGTTTCTGCTGGCAGTTTTAACAAAATTAATCGAACAGCTAACAGCTGAGCAAGTAAAACTGAAGTCTTACGACTTGTGCTAACTAGTGTAAATTTCAACCAAAATTGTAACAGATTAGAAAAGTTCTACCTTTGTCTAGATCAGCATCGTTGTAAAATTTTCCTGCAGTCCACTTGAATTTTCCAGCGTCACTTCCCTTATGAGTTGATTCAATCCATCTATCCGTATAACTCTCGTCTAAGAAAGAAAGAAACCCAAATTTAGACAATGCTTCCTAAATAGCTCGAGGAAGTTACGAGATTAAAGTTTGTAGATTTCAGCGATTACCCACCTTCGAATTTCTCTACGAAGTAGATTTTCGGGTCTTCTGCTAATATGCAAGAGACTAAAGCTAGGAAAATTAAACGACCAAGCGCCATAATTTATAAAGAAAGAACCTAAACTGCTTCCAACTCAAGCAAAATTTCGAATGGAGCTTTTAGCTGTGACAAGCGACCATGTGAATAGTGAATACGATTTCACCGGCCTTCTGCGTGGTGAGCTGTGATTGGTGCATCTGTACCATGTGACGTGTACGAGCCAATCAAAAGGCACCACACGTCTGGATATCTGTGACCGGTTCACCGGCTTCCGCACGTGAATTTGAAGACGCACCATGACTGGACTTTTGGACTGTGGAAATTGGAATGTCAGGGCAACGAAATTCAGAAGCAAAAGAAAGAACTGAGCACAAGTTTTCATTCATTTGTTAACGTTTTGAGCGCGGCTTCTAGCGCTTTTTACTTGATTTTGCAAATATTTAAATTTCGTTGCGACAAGGCTGTGACAACAATGTTTTTCACTTGTGTTTGTGTATTTTCACACCGCGTGATGTTAAAAATCATGGTTTGAATAAAGCACCGGCGAAGTTTAGTCAACTCCATTGTGATATTTGCTTAGACTGGTTAAATTCATTTACACCATTGGCAGGGCTTAGAAAAATTTACTGGATTGATAAATTGGATAGTTTAACAGAAGCCACCGCGGTATACGGCTTAGAAAATATAACTATTTATTATATGGCACTGATTCACGATGAAATGGAGCATTCTGATTGGTTCCCAGAGCGGTCTGAATTTTGCAATACGGACCGCTAAGATGGACCGCTCATGAACTCATTTCGCCGAATGCCTTCTATGAAACAATGAACAAATGAAAACTGTTTTCAATTAAGTAGAAACATTTTTTCTCATGTTTGGCGGACAATTTTAGTTGAATTTTTCGTAAAGTGGCTTGAAAAATGCAAGAATATGCTTAGCTTTGGCGCACGCGCGTTAGCCGAGAATGGTTGCATTAATTTATCGGCAAATTTTTAAAAACGCCATTATAATAAAAACTTTATTGAACTAGCTTGTTCGGTCCGTATTGGGAAATATTGGTCTCGAAAAAAAAAAAAGAACTCGACCAATATTTTCCCAATACGGACCTCACACTAGTTCAATAACTAAATTTGTAAAATTATGGGATGAAATTGAGATCGTAAAGAGCATGATGAGAAAAACTCGCTTGCCAAATATTGGCAAATTTATAATAATAATAATATGCTGTAAAGACAACACACAAACCCTTCTAATATTGCCTTTAATAGCTCTAAATGGGAAGGACCAAAGCAAAATTAGAACGGTTTACAAGTTATCATCAGAGCATAAAAGTGCCAATATCTCATCCAGAATTTTAATAACATGCTGATTTTTGGCAACATGCTCTTTTCGAATATCTTATCAAATCCCGTTGTGACGTCAAACTTTAGGACTATTGAATTAAGTATTATTAATTTCAGCGAATAAAGCCTTTTAAAAGCAATGCGTCGCGTGACAATTACTTTTTTTATGTATTTTTCCAGTGAATCAAAACCATTTAAAAGGAATATATCGTGTGACTATTGCTTTTTTAAAAGGATTATAAAGGCCGTTTCCCTACTTCCTCACAGTCGCATCATCGCAGAGATTGCGTGATCGTTTACGTAACCAGCCTTCGAAGTTCTATCAGAGTCCTATTTTACGATTTATATTCTTCTTTCTTCTTTTTTTTTTTTTTCTGGCCAATCTACCTTTAGTTCTGTGAGGAAACCTGACCTATACAAGCCCTATGGTTTCTTTCAGGTTTCCTCACCATCTTAAAAAAAAATTCGTAAATTTGTAATTCTACTATCATGTAAAATGAATTATTTACATTTACATTAATTAAGTCGGTGGAAGCACCACAATATAGATCGTAGAAACAAATTAAAACCATAATTTATTACTTTTCACTCCCAAAATCGAATTTTTTCTTACTTGATTTATCAAGTATATACTTTAATTTCATTAGAAAATTAGAAATCCTAATGCGCTAACAATAGTACAGCATATTTTTGGGGGGCTAAAGCTTCGTCAAGAGAGACTTGAAATTTCTCCTTACAATTTTAATACATTATTAAGGCAATAGATAAAGATAATCCAGAAATCATCACAAAACTAGATAATATTGAGATATTAGCACAGCCCCCCTGCACCTAGATTGAAAACTAAACATATATTAACGCAACAGATGCAAAAAAAGGGTCGCCTTTCGAGATTGAAACCTGAAACTAAACAGTTGTAATGCAGCCGTGATTCGGCATCTGTTTTCTTCTCACCGATACATTTAGGTCAACCTTTTCTACACCAAAATTGAAAGAAAACTAAACATCAAAATATTACAACTATAACATACGCTTTTAATGTATTAACTTTCTAAGAAAACAAGGGTGCAATCGCGTTCCTAAACTTTTAATGTCAAGCAAAACGCCATTTGAACATCTTTTGCTCCTAATTCTCAACTAATATTACGAGTGTTTTACGGTGCTGCAACACAAGGCAATTTTGTTCTTGCGACCTGCAAGAACATTGCGAGACAAGTTGCTGGTTAATTGTTAAACGCGCGCTACTTAGCTCGCAACGCTGTGAAAAGCAGTGAAATATTAGCGTTTCCGCAAGTCGCACCGCAATTTTTCGTTGCGAGACAAGCTGCGAAAAGGTGTGTTACGAATGCAATTTCATCCAGTAGTGTAGCAGCTCTCAGAAACCTATTTTCATTGGCCTTGTAAAACACAGCTGCTATTATTTTTAGGGCCAGGGTCCATTGTTGTGTTGTTTGTTCTTTTGTTCTCTCGAAGGGTATCGAACCAATGGTGTGAGACCTTACGAGAGCTGCTTCATCGTTTCATCCGCAACCCGTCTCGCAACAGCTCTTACAACGTTGCGTTGCAAGAAAAAAACAGCACCGTTAAACTCAAAAGCGATATTCCATATTTAATATTCAGTTACTTACAAACAGAAATTACAAAAATAAGTGTTTTAGGCAACTATACGCACATAACTTGCAATAATTTACTACATGTATTATGGATTATACTCAACGTAGAATACGTTCAATGACCGTATTTTGCGATGAAAGAATTAAACATCCTTTTGAGAAGATTTATAAAAATTTAGATTCTAGAAAAAGCAGCTAAAATATACTGCCAATACCCTTGAAAAGGTCACTTTTGAGGCTTCTCCAAAATACGGTAAATTAAACATATCCTTTATAATTAGAACATCTCATCTAGAAACAATTTCCTCACTAACTTCCAACAAAATAAATTTCGCTAGTTATAAACCTTTCAGAGTAGTTTTAATAAAACCCAAGAATTTGGGAGGCGTTTCATTTCGGACGAATAATTTTCGGACTAATTTGTTATAACTTAGGACAAAATTTGGACTAATTTCCGGACACTGCAAATAACTGGAAACAGTGGTTGAAATAAGCTTAGTAAAACCTTGGGAAAAAGTGTCAAACTCTAAATTTAAACCTAACTCCATAAACATACACGACAAAGAACACTGCCGGCATAGTTATGCTTCACAAACTCCAGAAATAAATTTTAATCTTCTCTCAACATCCCTTTCACGGCTTTGCAACAATCAAAAATGAAAATATCATCTTCATTGCAAGCATTGAAAAGTTTTGAACGTTAGAAATTTAAGACCTCGAAAATCATGAAAGTTTTATTTTCGCACATCGCCCCCCCCCCCCCCCCCCCCCCCCCCCGGAAATTCAACGCGTTCGAAACTTTTGGGTCTTAACGTAGTTGAGAGAAACAACTATGAGAGAAACAATTGGCTACTTATCATCCCCCAGGGGGTACATGAGAGTAGTATCAAGTTCATTATTGTGAACTTGTAGGGAGGTAGTGTGATAGTGGGACACCAGGTCATGTAACGTCATGTGGGTGGAGAAATTCGCCGCAAATCCGTAGCCTCCTTGTGGTCCTCGATTAATAGCAATGTGTTTTACACAATCTCTGTGCCTGGGGAGAAAAGAGAAAATCACGCAAAGGCCGAGATAAGAGCCGTTTTCAATCGAATGTCGTCGAAAATACTTTGCAATTGCTTTGGTTTTGCATTGCTACGCTTTATGATTGGTTAAAAAATCTCGCGCCACTTTATCAACCAATCAGAAGTAAAACCAAACTGAACCAATCGTGACTTGCTCGCACGCGTTTTCCCGCGTTTGGCGCCGGCTACATGTGTTTGCTTCGAGTTCTGATTGGTTCATTGGATTGTCTTCCTATGTTGTGATTGGCCAGAGTGAGCTTTTGTTTCGGTTTCACGACACTCAATAGAAAACCGCTTTATGAGACCTATTATTAGTATAACTTACGTTTCACCAACGGAAATCCGAAAACAAAGGTCATCTTTGTTTAAAATCAATCCACCACTGTGCTGAAACTATTAATTTCCTTTGTTTATACTGCGGTGTTTTACAGTATTTTGCAAAACGAAATTTTGAATTTCTCTTGAATTTTGAATTTCGGCACTTAATGATGTTCAATGAGAAACAATCATAACAAGGGCAATCTACTTACTTAAGGGCGAGAGCATATTCGCCTGCTCTTGTCGCGCTTTCTCTAATAACGAAAGTACCATTGACTTTGTCTTCTAAGAGTTCTTTAGCTTCATCTCTGTTGAATAGTGAAGAAAAAGATGCATTATTTATGTAAAAGTCCTAGTAAGAAATAGGCAACCTAACGGCAAGGAATGCAGAAAGGTGTCAATTGTGATATTGTTCAAACCGTCCATCTCATTGGCTAAAACGTGAAAATCTACCATAACTTAACCAGGTAATGCATTTATTTCTCTCTAGTTTACTAATTAATTCCCTTTTGGTGAAAACTATTCCGAGTTTTAATGCAACCAAAATTCTATGTGGGAAACATGTAAAATTAGAAGCCTTTCTTGGCCATTGTTTTGGAGAAACATCACTTTAAAAGGAAGTTCCAGTACATTTTATTTAAAAAACATGTTGTCCATAGGTTGATGCATTCTCAGTAAAAAAAAAACCTAAACAATCTTATGTGAGGAAAGCGAAATGCCGCGGAACAATAGAGCATTGCCTAGTTCTCACACGAATTGTTACTTAAACGTAAACTGCGATCAGGCGCTTGATCGCAGATTAATTTTAACGAGGATAATGACTTCATGCCAGCATTTATCCGCAGTTTCTGAAGTAAGAAGCAACCAGCACAGCACAGTAACGTGACGGTATTTTGTCATTAGTCCTGTTGCGTAACCTTACGATGGTAGCGTAGTGAACGCGACTTCAGCACCTTACCGTCACCCTAAGATCATAAAGTGACTTGACACATAAAAATAAGGGGTGTTTCTTGGTGTTGCGGAAGCCATTGTTGGTTAGCTTTTGTGTTGTGGTGTGGGTATTGTTCAGTGTCTTTTGAATCTTTTGTTTCACGTCATTTGGTGAACACACCATCCGCAACACCAAGAAACTACCAAAATAAGCGTTGCAATCTCTGGTAGGCAAGTATGAACTATGAACGCTCATTGTGTGATGGCGCCTTAGGATGCAACGGTCAGACTAAATGAGCTGTGGTCACGCTATCATGTTAAGGTCACGTAACGGACTAAGGTCACGTAACATGGCGTGACTCACTTGCTAAGTTTTCCACGTAACCACCTTGATTCAGAGAGATCCACTTCGGGCCTGCACAGAAAACAACAATTAAACAATTAAAAACTGTTAGTTTTTATCTTTTGCTCGGTACAGATCAGCAAGCATTTTCGTCAAATTAACAATGCCTAATTATGAAATGAAGCAGATCTTTTCGCAAAAGAAATTTTCATTGACTCTTCGACTCCCAGAGTCAGCTATGAAGAATGGCCCTTATCGTAGATGAGTACGCCACGCCAACATATCAGCGGTTTCTCGCTTTCTTGACCGTATAGTCTCGTTTTGATGTTTACGCTCATCGTCGTCAGAGGTTCTCGTAAACGTCAAAACGAGACTATAGGGTCAAGAAAGCGAGAAACCGCTGATATGTTGGCGTGGCGTACTCATCTACGATAAGGGCTATTATGGTGTGGTTCTAACTTTTTAGTGTATCGAATTAATTAAATTAAATTAAATATAAGAAATGGATGACTCTCTCTCTCTCTTGTCTTTTAAAAATCGATAAAAAAAATGCCTGGGGTTTTTTCTCTCTTTGTGAATGACTGAATGTGTTTGTCAATAATTTTAGTACAGTTTTGATACAAAATAAGCCACATGCTCGTGACAAAACCCCTTTAAACTAGGAAGGTAATAATTCAATTGTTCTTACTGATCGTAGATGTCTTCATCAGCGCTGCCATCGTGATGACCGACACTGTAAAAAAAAGGTAACCAAGGTGCACATGTGTTAGGTGTCTGTGGTATGACGGTTTCTTCAATTTTGCGTAGAATATCAAACACTCAAAAGAGTGTTTCATCACGATATCCAAACACTTCGAAGTGCGTTGATACATTACTTCTAAAACTGATTAAATACACAGAAAAGGAAGGAATAAAATCGTCAAAATCTATTTTAATCTATGCTCCCTCTATAACTTCAAGGTTAAGGTAGGTGACACAACGTAACGACGTCATATGTCGCGGGAATTGCGTCATTTCGAATGGCCGCCATCTTGGATTTTCATCTTATTAGTAAAGCGCCATTAGACGGTGACGGAAATGGCGCTACAAAAATATTTTATTATTCTTACTATAATTATTATTACTAATCAAAATGAATCAAGAGAATTAAAAGGTAGAGTTTACTACAAGAAAGTTAAAAGTTTCCCATTTGAAAGCGTTAAGGCGGGGATCTACCTGAATGCCATGTTTCCGCCACTTAACATGGCTTTAATGGAAATATCTCGTTCACGTTTCAAGCAATCCAAAAACCCTTCGCTCATTACATGAATCTATGTTGTGGGATGTTTTGTAAATTTTTGGGTGATTTTTGGGTATTTGGGGGAGGAAATAGTTTTTCTCAAAGGATTGGTAAAATTTAGAGAAATAAGAAATATTGAAGATTTAGTGAAGTTTTAAAATTAGAATTTGTAGTTAATAATTAATAGACGAACACCAAGTTAGTCCACTAGCAACCTGGGGTGCTCTTACGTGGGTATCAACTGTCTGTTGGTGTTCCAAAAATCATTTTTTTTCTCCTATCCCTTCTTAAAACCTCTTAAAATTCAGGTAGAGCCCCGCCTTAATTTAGGCAGAAAAGAAAATCACGATGTTTGGTGGGTAATACGTGAAATGTTTCCTAAGTTATAAACGTTTAAAGACAGTGCAGGGTTTACTATACTTTCGTTTTCGTTTCACAAAAGTACTTGCAGGGAAATACAAAACTTACCCCGCAGGTCCTTCAGTTCCTCTGCAAGAAGAAGAAAATAAAAACGTAAGAGATTAAAAAACAGGATTCAAAGACTACACATAACATTTGGACAGATGATATTTTCACGAACTTTAAAAAAAAACTAAGAAAAGTGTCAAAAAAGTTTTACTCACTCTTCACCGATTTCCTGCTTGACATTTTCTATTTCCATTCCCTTTTCTGTTGTGAGGACTCTGCACACCAAAGCAAATAAACAAACGACTTAAATAGGCCATTTCCGAGTTGCCTTTAGCCTCTCTTTCAAAGCGAGGCTAGGTGCTAAACCTTTCATATGAAAATGAGTTTTCATTCACATGGAAATAAGTTTTATTTGCATGTGAATGAAAACTCATTTTCATATGAAAGGGTTCGCACCTAGCCTCGCTTTGATAGAGAGGCTAAAGACAACTCGGAAATGGCCTATTGAGTAGCCCAGTACATTGTGTGCACCTCTTATTTCATTTGTTTTCTTTAACAATAGACTTTGTTGTTATCCGAGCTAGGGACATTGTTTAGCTTTTTTATCTATTGTTTTCTCGACCAATAGTGTTGCCGCTTCAGTGAGGCGCTGTTTTCCCCCTTAATGAAGGGTAACGATCAATAAAGCTTTCAAGACATTAAACGATAGATTTTAGGCTCGCAAAATTGTAGAACAACAAGAATGGAACAAAGAGTCCCATAACTCATTCTTCCTCTTTCACCATTATACAAAATAATGATGCTCTTGCCTGTTTCTATGCCATTAGTAGCGACCAGGCTGTGTTTTACTTAACAGATAGATTCAATTTTGCCGTGCATCGGTTCAGTTATAGCTCACAGATGACGTAAAAATGTGGTAAGAACAAAAAAGTGGCCAATGAGCCGCAGGCGAGTTGGTCACTGATGTTCTTACCACATTTTGACGTATGCTGTGACCTTTAACTGAACAGACGCTCGGCAAAATGAAAACTATTTGTCTTACACAATAGCATGGAATATTTAGCCTCGTAGCACTCGACTGTAATCATGACTGTTCGAGGATGTTTGTCTAATGACTTTTCGCTTTGATTTCGTCGTTTTCTTAATTGTCAATAGCTTCTGCTAAATATTTTTTCGATGCCTTCACTTGCCCTTTCCGGAAAAATCTGATCCACATCTTTAGAACTGGACGCCATGTTGGACGAAACAGAGAAAACAAATTCTCCATGACGTAAGCTGTGCGTCTGCACTCTAATATATCATATATAGGTAATGACCAATCAAAATGCGCGTACAATTCAGTATAAAGCGGTCTTCAATTGAGTGTAGTAAAACCGAAACCAAAGTTATTACTTTGACCAATCACAACAGACGCAGACAATCCAATGAACCAATCATATCTCGTAGCTAATACATGTAGTCGGCGCCAAGCGCGGGAACACGCGTACGATTAGTCACGATTGGTTTTGGTTTTACCTGTGACTGGTTGAGAAAGTTGCGCGAGATTTTTTAGCCAATCACAAAGTGTAGCAATGCAAAACCAAAGCAATCGCGAAATTATTTTCGATACTCAATTGAAAACCGCTCTATTGTATAATCATGATAATTATGTGATTAATGTGATAAATTATGATAATTATGTGATTAGTTAAGAAAGTAGTGCAAGTTATTTTAGCCAATTGCAAAGCGTAGAAATGAAAATACCAAAGAAAAAGCTACATTCCTTTCCACACTCAATTGACAACTGTTGTAACAGTACTTACAGGTAATATTGTTGCTTGGTTCTCTGTAGCTTTATGATCTCTGGTTTAATGCTGTTCATGCGCTTGTTTAAAGTGCGTGTCTCCTCCATCTTGTTTGAAATTTCCCTTTCAAGCGTAATCAAGGTTCCATTGGCTTCTTGTTTCTTGTGTTTGAGTAATTCATAGTTTTGGCGAAGTCTAAAGGGACAAAGAACAATGGTAGCATAAATAAATAAATAAATAAATAAATAAAAAGTTGTCGAGCTCTCGGCAAGAATAACCTACTACACTGTGACCATTCAAATAAAAGCTCTTGAGCAGGACTTTCCTGTGCTGCTGTTTATTATGCTTCTCAAAATAAGCTCTGTGAACGAAATCCTGAAGCGTGACCATTCAAATGAAAGCTACTGAGCAATAGTTTCCTGTGGTACTGTTTATTATGTTGTACAAGGTGGTTCTAACTTTTGAGTCTGTGGATGAAATCCTAAAGTGTGACAATTCAAATGAAAGCTATTGAGCAGTACTTTCCTGTGGTACTGTTTATTATGCTGTGCAAGGTGGTTCTAACTTTTTAGTCTGTGAATGAAATCCTAAAGTGTGACCATTCAAATGAAAGCTAATGAGCAGTACTTCCCTGTGATACTGTTTATTATGCTGTACAAGGTGGTTCTAACTTTTGAGTCTGTGGATGAAATCCTAAAGTGTGACCATTCAAATGAAAGCTATTGAGCAGTACTTTCCTGTGGTACTGTTTATTGTGCTGTACAAGGTGGTTCTAACTTTTGAGTCTATGGATGAAATCCTAAAGTGTGACCATTCAAATGAAAGCTATTGAGCAGTACTTTCCTGTGGTACTGTTTATTATGCTGTACAAGGTGGTTCTAACTTTTGAGTCTGTGGATGAAATACTAAAGTGTGACCATTCAAATGAAAGCTACTGAGCAGTACTTTCCTGTGGTGCTGTTTATTATGCTGTACAAGGTGGTTCTAACTTTTGAGTCTGTGGATGAAATCCTAAAGTGTGACCATTCAAATGAAAGCTACTGGGCAGTACTTTCCTGTGGTGCTGTTTATTATACTGTACAAGGTGGTTCTAACTTTTGAGTCTGTGGATGAAATCCTAAAGTGTGACCATTCAAATGAAAGCTACTGAGCAGTACTTTCTTTCTTATGGTGCAGTTTGGTTTTTAGCATTTTACACAATGAAATTTGATGTTTTTCATAAATTTTGTTCTTCTCAAGCCGGTCTTCACAGTTAAAAGATTATCCCTTTTTTACATCTCTGATCATGGCTACTTACATTGCTCTATTTTGAGGAGGAGCTTCTTTCTGGAATGTTTCGTGCAGTGTTATCTGGTCGTCAATCATTTTTATGATTTCACGGTGGGCATCAAGTTCTTCGTGGCAGTCAGTAATTTGCTGCAAACAAGATATGCCAAACCCAGATCAGTGTGTGTACTGCTTATTGTTTGTTTGTTCATTCTTTTGTTTGCTTCAATGCATGAATCTGTTCATTAACCCTTTTCCCTCTCAGAGTCATTAGGGAGCTTTAGATTTGAGTACGTGTACGACCTTTGAATTTAAGTAATGGTCCATATGAAACGTTTCGCACCTAGCCTTGCTTTGATAGAGAGGCTAAAGGCAACTCGGAAATGGCCTATTGATTGGTGGTTTCTTGGTGTTGTGGATGGTGCGATCACCAAATGACGTAAAACAAAAGATTTAAAAGACACTGAATAACACCCAAACCACAACACAAAAGCTAACCAACAATGGCTTCCGCAACACCAAGAAACACCCAATTGATTCCCTTTTAGTGAAAACTATTCTGAGTTTTAATGCAACCAAAATTCCATTGTTTTGGAGTTTCACGATTGGATGAAATCTTGTAGCACAAAAGAAACATCACTTTAAAATAAATTTCCAGTACATTTTATTTAAAAAACATGTTGTCCATAGGTTGATGCATTCTCAGTAAAAAACCTAAACGATCTTTACACAACTTGGCGCCAGTTTATTTATTAACTGAATAGCCCAATTTCGATATATTAAAATTAAAATTAAAACAAAAAACATCACTACGAGGCTTAGGGGAATGATAGTAGGGATTTATGTGGTTTATTCCCCTAAGCCTCGTAGTGATGTCTTTTTTTTCAATTTGAATTTTAATATATCGAAATTGGGCAATTCCATTCCTATGACACCGTGACCTATTGCGCTTGCCTTTAGCTAAAACTGCCAAATACCAGGAAAGTTTTAGATTCAATGGCGCGCGGGCATTCAATGCCTTGCCCCCTAAAATACGAAATGCAATTGACCTCAAGGAATTTAAGATCTTGGCGAAACTCCATCTTAAGCGCTCTATGTTAATACCTTAGCTTTGTGTATATTTCATAATTATTAATTTCTATTTTAGTTCCGTAAATTTGAAAGTACCGTATTATCTAGTATTAGTTGTTTAAATTGTTAATTTAGTCAGGGCTCTGTTTAAACTAACTGTGTATGCTAATCAGATGCTCCTGAATAAATATTCAACAAAATAAAAAATAAAAATAAAATGTGGGGAAAGCGAAATGCCGCGGAACAATAGAGCATTGCCTACTTCTTACACGCATTGTTACTTAAAAGACAGTCCTGTTCCCAGAACTGTCGGTCCTTCCTGTTGCTGACCAGAAGATAAGAAGACTCTAGGTATATAATTGGGCTGATTAACGGTCATCTAGAGCACGCAAACTAGGCCTTAGTACGCCCAACACTGAAATGTTGTTCATCTGTGTGGGACCCATATACAGCAAAAAAAACATTAACACGATTGAGATGGTTCAAAGGAGAGCTGCACGCTGGGTCGTAAATTGCTTCGACCGCAAAGATAGTGTAACCCAAATACTTTTAGCCTTAAAATGGAAGACACTGACTAGAAAGTAGGCGAACTAAAGCACGGCTATCTATGCTATATAAAATGCGAAACAGGCTAGTCTCTCACGAGGTCACCAAACTACAGCCAGTTGGTCATTCGTACTCAACTCACTCTAAAGAGTACGCTTATACTGAACCCCTAGCCGCAAGGGACTTCTATAAGTATCCTTCTTTCCAAGGACAATTGCACAATAGTTGTGTAACGATAATCGAATTGTCGATTAATCGCGATTATGACCATTCGGTTCGAATCACGATTCTTTGCTTCGACGTTTCGATTTAGGTTCGATTTTTGCATACTTTTTCCTGGGTGCCCTCAATGAGTTATAATGATATTGTGAAATCAGAATTCAGAACTCTTTAAAAGCTGCGTTTTTGATTGACGAACAAAGGTGTTTGTAGTTGTAGTTGCAGTTGCAGCAGTTGCAGGCGTTTTGTGTTGCCTGGTAAAATTGCTGCCCTTTTACCATATTCTCAAACATGGCGACGAACGACCAAGCAATCCGGTAGGGTTGCAGCTCTTTTCATTGGCATCGCCCCTTGTAAAACACAGCTGCTGTTGTTTTTAGGGTTAGGGTCCATTGTTGTGTTGTTTGTTCTATTGTTCTCTCGAAGGGTTGCAAACCAATGGTGCGAGACCTTACGAGAGTTGCAACATCGCCCAAGCAATCGTGAAACCGCCTGCATATTTTAGATCAGCTGTGTGGAAATATTATGGTTTTCCGGCCAAAGACGGTACAACAGATAAGTCTAAAACTATCTGCAAGAAACAATTTCATAATCGAATCGAAATATTTGAAATCGAAAGGCAATAATCGAAATCGAATCGAATCGCAAGGAATGTGAATCGTTACACCCCTATTGCACAATGGAATCAACTCCCAAAAGAGACAGCATTGTCTGCCTCACTGGCTGTATTTAAAAACGCAATTTCAAACATTTATTAACATTTATTCCTTTCGCTTATAAGCGTCATTTCTAGCTTGTATTTTTCACCATTCAAATTAAACCTCTTCGGCAGTACGTTTGCATGGTACCATTTGTTCTAACTTTTGTGTCTGTGGACGAAATCCTACGGTGTCAACATTTAAATTAAACCTCTTCGGCAGTACGTTTGCATGGTACCATTTGTTCTAACTTTTGTGTCTGTGAACGAAATCCTATGGTGTGACCATTCAAATCAAACCTTTTCAGCAGTACATTTACATGGTACCATTTGTTCTAACTTTTGAGTCTGTGGATGAAATTCTATGGTGTGACCATTCAAATTAAACCTTTTCAGCAGTACTTTTACATGGTACCATTTGTTCTAACTTTTGTGTCTGTGGACGAAATCCTATGGTGTGACCATTCAAATGAAACCTCTTCAGCAGTACTTTTGCATGGTACCATTTGTTCTAACTTTTGTGTCTGTGGACGAAATCCTATGGTGTGACCATTCAAATGAAACCTCTTCAGCAGTAATTTTACATGGTACCATTTGTTCTAACTTTGAGTCTGTTGAGGTAATCCTGTGGTGTGACCATTCAAATGAAACCTCTTCAGCAGTACTTTTGCATGGTACCATTTGTTCTAACTTTTGAGTCTATTGATGAAATCCTATGGTGTGACCACTCAAATGAAACCTCTTCGGTAGTACTTTTGCATGGTACCATTTGTTTTTCAATATTTTACAACATAAAGTTTGATAATCCTATGGTGTGACCACTCAAATGAAACCTCTTCGGTAGTACTTTTGCATGGTACCATTTGTTTTTCAATATTTTACAACATAAAGTTTGGGATTTTTCTAGAATTTTTATCTTTGACAGTGATGGGAGTTAAAGGCTTAATTATGAAAAGATTTTATTTGAAAATATTGCAAAGTTTGCGAAGTGTAGCATGTATAATGATTATGAAGTAGGCAAACCATGTTAAAACCATGTCAAATTTTCAAGAAATTCCGCAGGCCAGAATGCGCAGTTATCTAAACATTGAAGGGTTAACACTTACCTGTTCTGACTTGACAAATTCATCATGAACTTTTTCATAGTCATCTGATCTCTCAAGAAATTCCTGATGTACTCTTTTTAGTTTTTCTAGATATAAAATTTTATCTCCTCCCATCTGATGCCCAGAATCATGGCCTCCTTCATCATCAAGGAACTGTGAACAAAGAAGCTCTGTTAAAGAGACACTGTCCCGGCTGAAATATTGTGTTTTCAGGATTATGGCTAGGAGCTTGGTTTAAGCTTGTTTTATTATCTTAAAATAGCAAGAAAAAAATCGCCAATAGTGATGAACACAAAGAAATATGAACAGAAAAGACAAAATAACGACTAAAAAACTCAAAATTCCACCAGAATGGAAACTTGGATTTCTTGACCGCCTGTCACAAAATCAAAATTGATGAAATGTAATCCACTTCCATCCTTGTAATCCTGCACTTTATCTCCATATTACTGCTTCTGTTTTGCTCTATAGAATCTTTCTATTTAATTTAGTTGTATATTTGATGGCATTTGGCGATATAACATAATAAATGGGTATAAACATTTGTCCTTCATGAAGTCACATCTCTGTTTAGGTAAAATGTGGTTCTAATGTTTGAGTCTGTGGATGAAATCCTAAAGTGTGGCCATTCAAATGAAAGCTACTGAGCAGTACTTTCCTGTGGTACTGTTTATTATGCTGTACAAGGTGGTTCTAACTTTTGAGTCTGTGGATGAAATCCTAAAGTGTGACCATTCAAATGAAAGCTACTGAGCAGTACTTTCCTGTGGTACTGTTTATTATGCTGTACAAGGTGGTTCTAACTTTTGAGTCTGTGGATGAAATCCTAAAGTGTGACCATTCAAATGAAAGCTACTGAGCAGTACTTTCCTGTGGTGCTTTTTATTATGCTGTACAAGGTGGTTCAAACTTTTGAGTCTGTGGATAAAAAAAATTATAAATCCTAAAGTATGACCACTCAAATGAAAGCTACTGAGTAGTACTTTCCTGTGGCGCTGTTTTATGTCAGCTGCAGCATTTACCTGGTCATATTTATGCAGAGGTGTTTCTAGTTTCACATCCAGCTTGGGGTTGTATGAAGCCAGGGACCTGGCCTTGTAATAATTAATGAGTTTCATCACAGAAGGGAAAGTCAATGGCTCTGAAAACCCGTAGTGGCCTTCCTTATGTAAGATACGAATAAGTTTGTTCAGTCCTCCTTTCCTAAAATATAAAAGAAAAGGTAAAGGTAGCACAAGCAGCTAAGAGTATTACTACTCTCCCTTGGATGGGATCCTAGTCCATGACAGGGTGACCTGGTTTATATACTATGAAATGACAAGGAGCATTACTACTCTCCCTTGGATGGGATGCTAGACCATCACAGGGTGACCTGGTTTATATACTATGAAATGACAAGGAGCATTACTACTCTCCCTTGGATGGGATGCTAGACCATCACAGGGTGACCTGATTTATATACTATGAAGTGACTAGGAGTATTGCTACTCTCCCTTGGATGGGATGCTAGTCCATCACAGGGTGACCTGGTTTATATACTATAAAGTGACTAGGAATGTGGCTACTCCCCCTGGATTAGAAGCTAGTCCATCACAGGGTGAACTGGTTTATATACTATGAAGTGATGAGGAGTATTACTACTCTCCCTTGGATGGGATGCTAGTCCATCACAAGGTGACCTGGTTTATATGCTATCAAGTGACTAGGAGTATTGCTACTCTCCCTTGGATGGGATGCTAGTCCATCACAGGGTGACCTGGTTTATATACTATAAAGTGACTAGAAATGTGGCTACTCCCCCTGGATTAGAAGCTAGTCCATCACAGGGTGAACTGGTTTATATACTATGAAGTGATGAGGAGTATTACTACTCTCCCTTGGATGGGATGCTAGTCCATCGCAGGGTGACCTGGTTTATATACTATGAAGTGTTCTAGGAGTATTGCTACTCCCCCTTGGATAAGATGCTAGTCCATCACAGGGTGACCTAGTTTATATACTATCAAGTGACTAGGAGTATTACTACTCTCCCTTGGATGGGATGCTAGTCCATCGCAGGGTGACCTGGTTTATATACTATGAAGTGACTAGGAGTATTGCTACTCTTCCTTGGATGGGATGCTAGTCCATCTCAGGGTTTATATACTACATGTATGAAGTGACTAGGAGTATTATTTCAAAGCTTTATTCCAGAATGGCTGACTGAGTGCCCAGTAGTGTCACAATGTGCATGCCCATAGCCTAATAGGATAATACCGCTGATTGTTACACAATAATCCCACTTCGGACACCATGTAATATTTTGGCCAAAAGGACTCGATGAAGTCAGATGCACATGCCGTAGCCTAATAGGATAATACCACTGATTGTGACACTGCAGCTCCAAATCTAATGAAGATACAGTCATAAATAATGAATAATAAACACACACAAAAAATATACCTTAATGTCAACGTATACTCGCCAGGAAACCGTCTTGAGTCACGAACAATAAATGTACCGTCAGGTTGATCTTTTAACCTTTCATTGACTGTTTCTCTAAAATGATCAAAAACAAAAATCAAAGGGCTTTAAGAGTCATCTTGTCAATACGAAACAACATAAGGTTAAGTCCACCCATCGGTTTTAATTTTCCATACAGAGTTTGCAGTCAAAGAATTGAGTAAAACAGATTTAAAACGACCAAAACATCTTAGCGTGACATTAAGGTTACCATGTACCTTCGGGGTGTCTCCAGTATAAATTACAGCTCTAGCGTCTTAAGATTACGCTTAATATACCTAAACCCAGATATCAAATTAAAGCTTATAGAGCTAGCTATCTAAATATGGAAACCATTTGGTAATAAAATGAATTGTTGAATTTTTTACGACGTCTAAATTCGAACGTCTGAATCAGCTTTAAAACGCTATAACTCAAAGCGATTATTGTATTTGTTAATTTGATTTGTTCTCAGGTTTTCGAACACGAAGCACTAAAATAACATGTTGGTGATTTCCCATATTTAATTGCAGTGAAAAGTTACAGAATATTTTCGAAAAAGGAAGAAAAAAAATTGGAGTGATCGCACGGAAATGGCTCTTGACGAAATGTTTTCGGAAATAAGTAATTCGCCGACACGTTTTTGTTGATTATATGTTAGCCTAACTTCTGTCCAAATTTGAAGAATATTGAACAAATTTCCTTTTAGTTGCAGCTCTTTAAAGTGTCCCCTACAAGCGAAAAATTAACTTTGAGAAAACAGGGCCGCTAAATCAATCAAAAGAGAAACTTTTACTTCCGTTCAAAACGTTATACTGTCATTTCTCCGTCAATTTTCACTATTTTTCGATAATTTTTTTTGGATGAATGTTCATTCTGTAAACTTTATTTTGATGCCCCCCAAAAAATTTCAAAAATGGTTGATCTGAAGGTACACGGTAACCTTAAATGCATTGTGTGAAATGAGACTGTCTAGACAACTGGATGATGTAATTGCACTGGGGAATTAAAAAAAAATTCACTACAGCAATCATCTTTTAACATGTAAGGGAAGTAGTCATAACAAGTATACTCGACGAGGACCCACCCTGTGTAGGGGTAGAGGGGTTATGCAAGAATTTAGTTTTATCGACTGAGTCGATAAGGTAAATTGACCACCGTTAAAAGATTCAAATAGCTGACGTTTCGAGCGCTAGCCCTTCGTCGGAGCGAATCAAGGAATTATGGGTAGTGTGTGGTTTTATATAGTAAGCGGTGGAGCTACGCTATTGGTGGAAATTTGGTGACGTGAAAAACAAATGTAAATTAGTTGAATGAAAAGCGTTCGTTGATTCCGTGGGGTTTGAGAGTGCCGATTTGAAAGATGATTTTTTGTTCTAGGTTTTTACGGCTTTCTGTGTTACCCTGGTGTAGGGAAAGGCCGCAGATTGTCATGTGTTGTTTAGAATGGTTAGAAAGATTAAAATGGTGCGCGACTGGTTTGGATGCGTCTTTGTCATTTTTTTCAACGTCTCGGAGATGTTCACGAAAACGGTCACCCAGTCTCCTCCCTGTTTCGCCAATGTATATCTTTTTGCAAAATGTACATGTTATGCAGTAGATAACATTTACGGAGGTGCATGTAAAACGATCAGTGATTTTAATAGATCGTTTGGGTCCTGTTATTTTGTCCGCGTTGTGAATGAAAGGACAAGTGTTACATCGTGTGCGTGTGCATTTAAAAGTTTCCGGTTCATCGTCAGATTTCAGTGCGCTCGTAACCAGAAAGTTGCCTATGTTTTTGTCCATTTGAATGAAATTAGTGGGGGTTGTGAAAAAATTCTGCCAGTTTCGGGGTCGTTTTGGAGTAATTTGAAATTTTTTAAAATGATGCTTTTGACTGTGTTGTTGTGTGGGTGGAAAGTGAGGGTGAATGGAATTCTCTCGTTCTCTTCCTTCTGTGGTGTTTGTAGTGCTGATTGCCTGTTGATCTGTTGTGCACGTTGTTGGCCCATGTTGACAACAGAGTCAGGGTACCCACGTTTCTTGAAAAATTGGCACATTTCTTCTGATTTGTTGGAAAAATCAGAGTCATCACTATATAGACGTCGAAGTCTGAGAAATTGAGAATATGGAATGGCGCTTTTAACGTGTGATGGATGTGAGGATGAATGTAACAGATAACTGTGGGAATCTGTAGGTTTGTAGTGCACACTTGTGGATAAACTGTTACCGTTGATTGAAATATTAATGTCAAGAAAAGCGACTGAGGTTTCGGAAATTTCCCAGGTATATTTTAGAGCTGGATGAAAAGTATTGACAGAAGTTATGAATTGATTAAGTTCCTCTTTACTGGAAGAGATACCACCAAGATACCACCTATCTGATGAGTGTAATGGACATAATTTTTTGGCCTAAAAATTAGAGATAAGACTTTAATATTCTGTGTGCACGAAGCTTGCATTGCTAGTAAAACGGCACAGGAAGATTTGCATCTTTTTCTCAGTTTCCACCCCTGATACAATGGGGGCTATACCAACAAGACACCATCTTTTTAGGTGGAGGAGAGGGGGTACATAAAGAGACCACTAGTCTTTTTGTAAAATGGCGGGTCCTGTCTGAGTACAATAGTTTTGACCATTTCCCCAATACACTGGAGAATTGAAAAAGTTTGCAGATGATGGAACGAGTGAAAATTTGCATATCTGTCCCCATATACAACTATACTATATCTTGTTCAACACTTTGCGTATTCACAAGATAAAAATCAATAAATTTCCATTTTGACCATCGGAATAAAGATTCCTTTCACTTTCTTGAATAATTCCATTATACAGTGGTCTTTACGGTAAGATTTCTACACTTCCCGTAAGTGTTTGAAAAGACTTTCCTGTTTTTTTTTCTATAGGTTTCAGTCAAGTAGTTTTTTCTCTAACAGACTGTCGGTCACCTGTTGGTAAACTGTCAGTAAACTGTTGGTAGGTTATCTGTGGGCCAACTGGAGGTGGGGTGTTCTTCACTTTTACCAACAAGTCTGTGTTGAAGTCACTTGCACAGGATTTTGACTGCTCCATCCCCAGTATTAGTGCAAACTATTTTGGGAGGACACTCATCTAAGTATATAAGAGCAGCATGCTAGAGCAGAGCCCTGATTTATTCCACATAAGGCAGTGACATGTATGCCCCTGCCCTTCAAGTAAAGTACTCACTTGTTTATTTCCCCCCAGTACCAGGGACACTCTTGCAGTCTTTCCACAAGTTCTTGTGCTGCAGGGTCAACAGCTGAATGTCGATTTCTTGGAGGTACTGCAAAACATGAAATTGTTGAACAGTAACCTAAGAACAGTATCTGACCTTTAAGCTGGTAACATAAAAAAAAATGAGAACAGTTCATTTTGCAAAATATAAAAAAAATAAACAGCACCACGGGAAAGAACTGCTCAATAGTTTTCATTTAAACAGTCACGATCCGGATTTCAGGATTATTTATATTAGTTCCACCTTCCACCTTCCAGAGAATAATAAACAGTACCACAGAAAAGTAAAGTACTTAGAATCAATTACACCCAAATAGATTTCTCTTATACTGGGCAGGTCGGTTTGCGGTTATAAGCCTGCGTAAGTTCCTTGGCACTTTTAGAGATCTTATAACTGGCATGGCTGACTGCTTAAAGCTATTTAAGGATAAAGATGTTACTACTTCTGAAGGAAGGAAGTTCCAGATTCTGATTGTTCTTCGAAGAAGGAATAGCTGTGAGCTAATACAGTTGACTGCTCGACAATAGCTTTCATTTGAATGCTCACTGTTGTATTTTGACGTCATATTATTTAAACGGATTAAAACAGATCATTGGCAGCATAAAAAGAACTTAATATCCAATCAACAGTCAAAAATAATCCCATCTATCCTTGCACGCCTAGGTACTTCATGTAAGTCAATATGATATACGACACTACAGTCACAATATTGTATTTATAGAGTTCAAAAGTTGTTTATTATCAAGGCAGTTCATCTATGGTGATTTCTTCATTAATCCTCATCGCGTACTTTAAGACTTACTCATGCACTGAGTTCACATGAAAAATTTGATGCTGATCGCTATTGGAGCTTAAAGGATTAAGGTCCCTGTTAACTAATTTATTTTATATAATGAACTGAATACTACGCGCTCTGTGATTGGTCGTTGCCTATGATCTATCAGTTAGTGTACAGACGCACGGCTGACGTCATAGAAAAATTGTTTGCTTTGTTTTGTCCACCATGGCACACAGTTTTGAAAACGTTTGCGAGATTATTCTGGATTGAGCAAGTGAAAGCCTCAAAACATGTTACGAACAAGAAAAAGAAGTAACCAAGACGAAAAGTGTTCTTGGCGACTTGAAAAATACCTAAACTGGAACAAATCTTCAAACAGTAGAGCACTAAGAGAAAAGTAGTAATTTTACCCTTTTTACTTTTCTGTTCGTTGTATAGATTCCATTTGGCCTAGTGTCTGTTTAGTTATAAACTCGATCGTGTGCCACTTTTTTGTTCTTACGACATTTTGACGTCATCTGTGATCTATAACTGAACAGGCACACGGCAAAATAATAATAATACATTTCTATAGCACCTTTTCACGACAATTCAAAGGCGCTAATTACATTCAAAATACACTAAAAGTATAATCTAAAAATCTACAAAGTTATTAAAATGGAAATCTATATATAATAACTATATAACTATACATATAATAACTGATATATATTACCTGGAGGTTTATTTTCTGTAGTCCACTCTCCAGTGGTTAAAAGAAGATCGATAATATTGACTGTTATTTCATGGTTTTCAACCAGTGACCTGTTAGACAATTATAACAAAAAAATGTTTTTGATAATTAAAGGGATGGTTTCACGGTTCGGCACATGTGCACAGATTAAAATTCTTTATTCACTTTCTTATCAATTTTATCAATTTTATCGGTTAAAAAACCACTCACATTTACTCAATAATCACATACAATAATTGTCCAAACAAAGCGAAGGATGACCATTCAAAGGATTACACCAACAAAGTCAACACTGAATAAAACCTTTGACCCAGAGGATTTATTGTGTTCCAGTGGCACTCTGACTGACCGCAACATATTCACGGGCAATTGTCCCGCCAGAGTTATCTACTCACTTCCGATTGGTCTAATACAATGAAATTAAATGGGCTACATCATAGCTTGCACATGTGCCGAACCATCAAACCCTCCCTCCAGTCTATCAGTTGTTATCTTATTTGGTTCCTATAAGCCTTCAGACCATACAGTGTCTTCAAAAAGCAGTACAAATGGTTCCTATTAAACACTCAAATATAGTAATTTTGAATTATAGAATTATAGAATAAAATTATAGAATAATATGGTCTTCCAAGTGAATGTTTTTTTTTCTTGTTGTTTTTGTTTGTTTTTATAATGTGAGTATGTCTATGTACATAAAATGTAAATATTAATTAAATATTATTATTAATATTATATTAATTCGCTACTCTGATCACCGTGCACACATTCATTAACGTTTTTTGCAATGTTCTAGTATATTTATTTTCTGAACTAAAAGTATAAATACTATTATTTAAAGGTTAGATCACTTGTAAATGGTAGAATAATAAAAAAAGTTGAAAATTGAGTTGTCATTTAAAATTATAGCATTTTATTAATAATAATAATAATAATAATAATAATAATAAAAATATTTCTTCTGGAGACTCCTCTCACCAACATTTCACCAAGGATTTCGATCTCCCACCACAGAAAAATTAAATCACGATTTACACAATATTAAGATATTAATTTTATCTTTACTGTGAAGAGTGAAGATATCAATAATCTCCACGTCAGTTACCATGTTTGCTTTTAATTAATTAAATGTCAAACAAACTGAAAGGTGTTGGTCTACAATTAAAACATCTTCTGACCTTCCTTGGAGATCTTCGAAAATCTTCGTCAATTTTTGAAAATGATCTCTTCACACCCAAGCATTTTCTTCTATACAGCTGTTTCAAGAAAGGTTGTCAAAAAAAGTGCAAAAGTGCACGCGACAATCCCAAAAAATAATATGAGATATGATCAATGAATTTTAATAAGTCACATAAATACTATTACATAAAACCTGTGATGCCTTGTCCGTACAGGGACGAACTTAGATGGCGGGCCATTGGGATAAATGAGGTTTTAGGAAAAACGCGGATGACTACCCACAATACCTTTCTGGATTGTCGCGTGCACTTTTATGCTTTTTTCTGACAACCTTTCTCGAAACAGCTGTATACAGTGGAATCCCAATTTTTTTAATACTCGATTTTTCGAAACTCCCGATTATTCGAACCAAAACTCGTTTCCCTTGGATTTGATTTCAGTCATTCAATACCACCTTTGATATTTTGAACTTCCCGATTTTTCGAACCAATTTCCGTTTCCCTTGGAGGTTTAAAAAATCAGGATTCCACTGTAGTACATGTTGTGGATCAAATTTTTCTTTGGTTTGCAAATTTTCAAACCAGTTTATCTTCCCTTGTCATAGATTCACCATCATCAGCTGAGACAAAGGAAAATAAAAATCAAACTGGTTTGAAAAAGAAAAATTTGAACCACATCATACACACACAAGTAATTACATGAAAAGAGGATAACGAAAGTCAACAAAGGAATGAACTTACATGATTTGCTGGCGGTCTGGTCTTAGCAAGAGAGGTGCAAATAGTGTAGCTAGTTTTCTGGTAGACATGTCATTCCAGTCAACATTCTGGCTCACCCTGAAAAGAAGACAAAAACTTTGAATAATCTGCTTTTGTTTAAATTCTGTATTTGCAAATTTACTGTCTTAAAATCAGGGTTCAAAATAAAATCACGGCTTTAAGCTTAAATTTGTAGACTTTTTTTGTATAGGCTCATTTTTTCCTGGCTGTCAATAATGAATTATATTCAACAGTCTTGTGTCTTATTTGTTACTGGTAGTTGTAATTTTATCGGAAAAATCCTGCAAAATTCACGTTGAATGTTGTATAAGCCGCACTTGTAGATGAGCTGCACCCCGAGTTTTGAAGCTCAAATTTTGGAAAAAAAGTTTTTTTAAAATAAAAACGGAAGTCAGAGAATTGGCTCCACAAAACATGAGCTAGACTTCTATCCATTCAATCATCGTGTATTGAAAAAAAAACCCACAGTTTCAGCAGTTTTCAACACAGATACGTTCGTTTGCCCGCCGTTCGTTTAGGCCAAAACAAGCTTGGTAACCATGAAGATTTCTTGAGCACATGTTTTTATTTAGCCTGGTTACTAAGGTTAACCAAGATGGCCGCTTGTTTACAGACTCTTTCCTTTGGCTTCTTTCGTTCGTCTTGGATGTTCTTTCATTGCTAAAAGCTTCGTAATGTCTGACAAAGATAGTGAGTGTTGTTTAACACAGGTATTTTGACAATTTGAGGCTAAATTTTACAAACACTCACGTTCGTGCGTTATGTGTTCAATGTGGATTGTTCAATTTGATTTTTGGTCTCAACTTTGGCGCTTGCCACACTGTTTTAGACAGACAAGACTCGCTTTTCTACATCATCTTAAGGGGGGAGAAACTTAACTACAGTTTTGGAGTCGTTGCTAGGGACATTATTTCATGGTTAGCATTTCTCACGTGTCATAAACTGCTAATGTGGTGGGAACTATGAAACTGAACACAAGACATCACTAAATCGACATTGCACATGCGTAACTAGTGCCAGTCCCCAACCGCGCGTAAGAATGAAAAAGCGTAAAAACTCAAAGGAAACGAGATAAAAATCTGATTTTTTTGCCGAATCATAAGCAATTCAACCTTTTTAAAAATCTGTAGCATGGAATTACCGTTAGGCGAAAAAACAGGAAAGTTATTAAAGAAAATGTATCAAAATACACCTTTATGACGTCATAGCTTTTTCAATTACGTGAATTTTAACAAATCCATGCTACAGATTTTTTATTAGGATGTTCTTAAGCCGTTGACATTGGTTTTATTGGAAAAAAATGTAAGATGTTTGAGTTTTAAGGGTTTTTATGTTCTGGTCACGTGACTTACCAAATATGGCTGTGACTTATGAAATTTAATGGTACCATTAACAGAATGAACGTGACCAAACATCATAGCCGAGGAAGTAAAGAAACTCATTATATGACGTTTAGAACTCTTCCATAGCAACCACCTTGTAGTTAAGTTTCTCCCCCCTTAAGTTAAAGAAATTTTGTCCCATGTTACACACCTTTCTAATAAATAAAATCTTAATTTCGAGGCTCAAAAAGTCTGGTCAACTTATATCACCGGAAAGTACGATAACCTTTTGCAGCTGTTCCCGTAGATAAGCCGCACCCTCAATTTTGAGCAAAAATTTTGGGCAAAAAAGTGCGGCCCATACACAGGTGTTTACAGTAATCATCGAGTATTCTGAAATTGCTCCTCATGCTCAATTAACGCGGTTTCCAAGAAGTGTATCACGGGCACACTTTTTCAGACTTTCTCAGAAATTTCTCGTTTCTCATTTCTGGTTATGGCAGTAGAAGTTAGTTTTTTTTTGCGACTAAAATTATTGAACTTGCGACTAAATTTTAGGAATTACTCGCAAATTGCGATTGAGAATTTTTTTAAATTTCGAGCCCTGATGATGCCCATACATATCATCATCATCCATTGACTCAAACACGATATTTGAGACGGTCCCTATCTCTGACACGCCACATGTCCCGATCAGCCAACAGGCTAGCAAACTCTTCCCTAGACTCCACCTCTGCATCTTCCATTAAAATACTAAGCAATGTCTGCAGGCCGTCCAGGATCTCGTCTGCCATGCATTGGTTCCCATACTACTACACTGTACCTTGCTGGCGGGCAGTTCAGGGTGCCAATGGCAGTGCCCCGCCAGCCACAGACAACGTTCCTTCACCTTCTCATACATATGTTGTCAATAAATTACTTTCTGACAATGGTTTTAATCAGACTGATAGCGATACTTCCTGTTTACAAACATTGACTATAATTTTTATTGTTATATTCAGATTTGCCAACTGTACACATGTCAAACAAAACAACTCTTTGTTTCAGCAGTCAACAAGCCCCTGGTTGGCACATTAATATCAATAAGTGGCGCGGCACGAAGTATCACTATTACAGTGTTTGTAATGACACATTCTGTCCAGCCCTGTCAGAATGTTTTAAAGTGGTAGGCTGCAGGGTAACAGAAGTTGTAGGCAGTAAGGGCTAGAGATGTATTTTGGTATGAGTCATGATTTGTGAACTCTAGTGTGAAGTAGATGGCAAAAAATTGACTGTAGGCCGTAGGGCTGCAACGATACATTTTCTCACGATACGATACATATCTCGATACAAGTGCCACGATACGATACACGATACGATACATCATTACATACGTTTTTCCACCAATACAGGAATACATTTTGCGACGAACTGCATGTTTTCCGTGGGCGTGGCAAGACTGTGTCCGCTGACAACTAATTATGAAAAATATGTGTCGGAAGCATGCGAAGCAATACGAAGCAAGGATGGAACTTTCTTGTCCCTTTGTTTAATAATATTATATTAAATAGCTATAAATAGGCTTGGATTTGGGCAAGGAGTCATTTAAGACAGTAATTTCTGAATGTTGATGAAGAATCATAATATCATAATATCGTGATATGTTGTTCATATATCGATATTTGTATCGTGACAAAAAATATCGTGGTTCACCGGTGCACCAGTGTATCGTTGCAGCACTAGTAGGCCGCAGCAAAATAATAATATTATTGCAAGCTTCCAGCACATTTTGACAGGGCTGACTGTCAATTACTTACTGTCCTATTTCAATCGGGCTGCTAATAGCGAATCACATTCAAGAATTTTGTTACTTTACAATAATTGAAGGGCTTGGTCAAAAACTAAGCTAAGTGACTAATTTGCAAAAAAAAAAATAGAAGTTGCTCCAAATTAGCTCATTTTTTACACACACACTCATTTTTGTGTGTTTAACATGGATCTGTTTTTATTTTTTTCATTAGAGGGCTTATTTTCGAAGATATCTGACTTAGTAGTAGCCTAAGTATTATTCTTGTCAATGTTCAAGAAAACAAAAGTTCTGACTCACCTGTATAAATGTTCTAAAAGATACATAAGGAGAGACTTGTTTTCATCTGGAAGATCTTTGACCATTTCTGTGATTTTTGCAACATCAGATTCTCTACTTTCCTCTTAAAAGAAACAAACCATAACAATAATAAATTTATTATTTAATAAATCATATCACAAATAATATACAGAAAGCATATTTTTTTTTTACACCAGCACCAAAACAAGTTAAAAGTAACAAGGAAAGTACTTACCTGTACCTTTAAATGTTTTAAATGTGTTTACAAAGGAAAGATACTTTTCTTCAGTAAACACACACTTGGGAAGCTCATTAAGATACATCTTAAGAACTGCCGAAACACAGTGAGGATTTCTCCATTCTTCATCATCCATGTTCACATTCTTCGCACCTGAAGAAGAAAAGCATTTCAACAAGACCCTCCATCTAATTAAACTTGGTGATTATTGTCAACCCTTTCAAGCCCAGAGTCAATAGCACTCCGCACAGATTCTAAAAATAGACACGTCATATTAGACCCCCAGCGAGATGCGGACAAACATTGCACTCATTCACAAAGACTTCAGTAGCGAAAGTGTTGGATTTCATATATTTTGAATACAAAACTAAACGAAATATTTCCACGAGCTTGAGTCATGGTGGCCACAAGGCACTCCTGCTGGGGTGAATGTAAAAGCGGTTCTAAATATCCAGGAAATCTTCATAAATTGTTGAGAGAGATGCTTGGCTCAGGGCGTAACGTATGGAGAAAAACACATTAGAGCTCTGGAAAAACAATTCCCAACTCAACTACAAAGCGGAGTAGTGACTGAAATGTGCTTGATTTATACTCTCTGCGAAACATTACATAGCTTTATAAAAAGCTGCAATTATCTCTGAAAATTTCGGACCAACATATCACTAGTCCATAAAAATACGACCTAGGCTTGCAATAAAAACACTGCTGGGCCCAGCGAAAAAAAAAAAAAACTAATTGCAAGAAACCATTGACGATCGATAATTTCAAACTTAAGACCGACTACCTGAGAGATTCAGAAGGAGTGAAGAACCTTACATTGTTTGTAAACTTCTACTAGAAAATGGCTACATGAGCACAGCAAGAGGTCAAACAAAACTGAAGAATGCTGCTGATTGAACAGAGCTCCAGCACTGAAGAAAGCCGCCGAGTTGAAGAAAACCGAGTTGAAGAAAACTGCCGAGAATACAGTCAGCATAATTTCAAAATGACCTCCAAATCGAAGCTTGCTCAAAGCCTACAATGTACATGCAATGTTAAAAGGTTTTACTGCAGAGCTATTCTAACAAATGCCACGATGGCATCAGATAAAAGCCGACACAAACTGCCATCGCTATTAAACAGATGCCCCATCAAAGAGGTCAAAAAACACAAATGACCTCGAGACTAAAGTCTGTATTATTTTGCGAGTTTAGAAGGCTTTTAATAAGTTTACAAGCATTTTTTAGTAAGCATTTCTCTAATAAAAGTTGGAGGGAAAAAGTGAACGTTCCTGGAGAATTTTGTGACAAAAATTCAGACATCATCGAATGTCATCTACAGGAGAAAATAAGCGTGGTTTCACACAGAACCTGTGCACACTTTATCTACGCATTCACATTTTGTTGGAATCAGCAACATGACAGAAGATAATGAATTTCATGCTTTGTGAGCCATTTTTGTTGCAGATGTCTAAAATATAACTGCAGCTTTTTTTCAAGAGGCCCTCGACCTTTAAGACTAACGGTAACGTAACCGATGATGATAACGTCTTGCCTGACAACCCCAAGCCACCAAAGAAACAACAGGACAACACCTGCCCAGCAAAGAAGACTACAAAATTAACAGTATACTATTTAGGTATTTTTACCATATTTTCAAAGTCATCAAAGGGAAAATGAATGCAAAAAAATAGCTAGTGACCTTATTAGTTTTGCTAGTAGAAAAAAATCTTACTAGCAAAAATTTGCTAGTGGACTAAAAAATTAAGTTCCACCCCTGAAAAAAGGTTAGAAAATAAGGGATTACGTATTAACTACCACTCTGCAGTTGATAACTGAAATACCTTACTTTGATTTAAAGCAGTCCTGAGTGCATTCTTTTCGCTTCCAGGTGGTATGATGCTATGAATGCCCATTTTTTGTAAACCTCCTCTATCTAGCGCCTGGACACATTTCATAACTACGATTGGTGCTGGCCCTTCGACTGGACGAAACTGAAATCCCAGTTCTGCTCCAAAAACTGGAACTATAACAACAAATGGGGAAAATAAATTTTTTAATGATTTGAATGTAACTTTTCACTGATATAATTTTCATTGCATGAATCATCAGGTATCACCATTGTCATCACCATCATATTCACCATCGTCATCACTACTGTCATCATGCTCATTATCATCACCATAACCAGCCCCTTCACTGTCATAACTGCCATAGACAAATTCGGCTAACGCATTGTTGTACCCAATTCAAACCTTCTGGGAATAAGATTCTTTGTTCACAATATTTCCATATTAATTTCCATGTCGATGCTTCATTGATATGGAAATATGATGAACAAAGAGTTCTAATCCCAAAAGGTTTGAATTGGGTACAACAATGCGTCAACCGAATTTGTCTATCATTGCCACCATCATCATCGTCGTCATCATCATCATCATCACTACTGTCAATCATTTTCCATCATTATCATTGTCATCACCATCATCAACACCTTCACTGTCATCGTCATCATAACTGTCATCAATGCCACCATCATTATCATCACCGTCATCATCACTGTTGCTTCATCGTCATCATCACCATCACCATTGCCACTGCCATCTCCATTGTCATTATCACAATCAACATCAAAATTTAAGTTTTATTCACTGAGTTGAAGGTACATGTAAATTGACCACCATTAAAAAATTTAAAAACTGCCATTTTAAGTGTAAGCCCTATGTAAGGACTGGTGAGGAGAATTTGTATGTTTTAAGTTATATTGTGCTTACCCTCTGCATCACTCTCTCGTCTTTTTCTGACCCTTCTTCTTGGACACACAACAATACTGTCGAACATACACATTCTGTGACACTGAAAGCCACACTCTGAACACTGCACCCCCTGTCGGTACAATCCCCATAGAGCCTTGCCACATTTATCACACCACTGTACAGTGTGGAAAGTCTCCTCTTTAAATAAATGACTTCCTTTCGTACCTAAAATGGAAAGGAAACAATTCTGTGACTAGCAATTCATTTGACTGTGTGTTTAATATCTGTCATGCTGGATTTCAAAACCATAGGGAGTGGCTCAGGCAACTTCACAGGGATTGGGAGGGGGCATCCCCTCTTCTCCTTTCTACCAGATGCCCACCGCCTCGGCTGCATTTTCTGCTCTCCTCAATCTTCCTCTGCTTTCAGAATCAAAGATAGTGGCGAAACATTTCACTTTTCAATAACAAAGCAAGAATTATACTAACCACTCTTGGCTAATTGAAGACTGCTGAACACTTCTGATTTTCTCTGTTGGTGGTAAAAAAAAAAAAGAATCACGAGAGTTATTTGCACTCATTTCTTGATAAAACATTAGTACTACTGTGCTTGTTGAGTTAAATAAATAATATGCAGGCCTTCTGAAGGTGCGGTAAAATGGTAAAATTATGTGGCATTTACTGGGCAGATTGCGTGGCAAAAGCAAGCTTTTAAGATTTTTCTACTAGCCTATTTTTTACAGTTTTCAGAAGAGACAGTTAATTTTTTGTACTAACTTTTTTCTGTCCCTAGATGTTTGTCACCATAAAATACGGTACTAAACAAGGAATAAGGCAAAGAAATTGGCCCTAAAGTAACTGAGCAATTTTAGGTGGTGTATAGACATGTAGTATTATGTGAAGTACAGACTGCTTCCAGAAAAAACGCAGATAGCATTCGAGTAATAAACTGCTGCACAGCAGTACCTATGGTGGTGTCCAAATTCCTTTTTTCCAAATTAGATCCTGGACAAAAGGGAATGGGACACTAGATCTGATGCCTTGCATTGACTTGCAATCACTTATTAACCCTTTGACTCCAAAGAGTGCCAAAAATCAAAATTCAAGAAAAATCCCAAATTTCATTTTGTAAAATATTGAAAAACAAATGGTACCATGCAAAAGTACTGGTGAAGAGGTTTCACATGAATGGTCACACCATAGGATTTCATCCACAGACTCAAAAGTTAGAACTACACTTCACCTAGCTCAAATTTGTATGGAAGTAGGTGGAAGTTTTTCACCATTTGGCTGCCAAATGTAGGTACAGTAAAAACCCACATATAACCTATTTTTTACCCGCTGGATAAGTTTTCCATTAACATGTAGACCCCCTTTACATAAAAAACCTGTTTTAGCCTTAAATTTAAAACAGGTTATTTTATAGAATTCATATTAAAATAAAAAAAAACAAGCTCTAATGGGCAATGAAAATGAAAATCACTTGCAATAGACCAATTCCGATATATTAAAATTCATACTTGGCTCCGAGGCTTAGGGGAATAAAACAAAAGAAATAAATTATTCATACCTGAACCTCGATGTGATTTCTTTTGTTTTATTCCCCTAAGCCTCGGAGCCAAGTATGAATTTTAATATATTGGAATTGGTCTATTGTCATTGCAGATACATATATGTAGATACTATACACAACAGTACGGTAACTGCACAAATACAGTTTCCTCTTTTCAGTGTATAACAATTCTTGAGTTTCATACTGTTTTCACACTGTATTGGACTATATTCCAAAATGACAGTTAAGAAAATAAGAACATGTTTAAGAACCAAATTTCCCAGTAAACACCAACAATTATATAAAAACCTTATAAGGCTAACTTGGAAAAATGCAGGTTCTTATATGCGGGTTTTTACTGTAGTTGCAAGTCAAAGCAAGTGAAGCGCAAACAGTCACGTAATTACAAACTTGTGTGCACTTGAGAGTCAACTTGTAACTTCATTTGGCCACACAGCACAAGTTGTCATTTTCCAACTTGTGTTGAATTGCATTCCTGTTTCGTCAGGGCATCAGATAACCAATACTTACAATCTCCGACTGTCCAGTAAAAAGTTCATGAACAGCAAGCAAAAGAGAGTGCTTATGAGTACTGTCCACAATATTCATCCGATTTAGTGATATGTCTGTCAGTTCCCGTAGCTTAGCCCCGTCGATTTCATGTTCTCTGAACACCTCTGCATACAAGTAGTTGTTAGTAGCTGCAAGCCACAATAACACATCATCTATTTGCCACTCTTCAGGATCCTGTGTGTGAAAGTGGATTTATTACTTACTGTGCATTTACAGACACCCATGCATTGAACCTGTTGTAGCATTAATTTTGTCTTGAAATTTCACTTGATTGCTCAATCACTCATTCAACCATCTGAGATGTAATGGTCACCTGCCTTACCCATGGGGATAGCGTTGGAGGAAAGGGTGGGGAGTTAAGACACAGGGGGTCGAGGGTCAGTGGAGCGAACTGCCTACTAGATTGGTGAACATTGAGCCTGTGACATGTGATGGTCACCTGCCTTACACATTGGAATGGCATTGAAGGGAGGGGAGGATGGTGTTGGATGTAGGGGGTGTGGGTTTGGTGGAGCAAACACCTTGGTGAGGGAAAGGTCTGCAGGTGTGCAGGATCTTTTATATAGTGTGTTTCGTATTCGTGAGTTAGCTCGTAGGGGCCTTTGATTATCTGGTCAGTCGGGACATTGGAAATGAATATCGGGAGGGGGGGGGGGGGGGGGGGGGGGGCCTTAGTAATATCCCTAGTCACTTTATGCTACAGAAACCTAACAAAATGATTAAGCCGCGCGTGGCATCATATGAGCATGTTTTGCGACGTCGTACGCGCCTGCGAGTTTGCCTTGCGCGACTGACTGACTGACACATGTCACGGAGGCACACCCGTGAAACATTCCGCTAGCCATAACCATGAAAAATGACGGGCATAGGTTCTATGAGTATGGGGCTGCGCAGCCGGGCCTTTGGCCTGGCGAGTGCTCTGCTAATAACAAGATTACACATTTGTAGCAGGGACTTACAGAAACAAAATGAATATAGGTATCATCATCATCATCTTCCTGGTCTCTTTTGTGATGAATTTTACAAGGAAACTTAGACAGCTCTACTGCACATTGCGGATGCCACGACAAATCACATACTGTGTAAAAAAAAAGAACAAAAATTGAAGCAGTTCTTATAGCCCCAGTTTCAAAGTGCTTGCAGCCGAAGAATGTTGCTGCCTTCAGTTTCGAGAATATTTGCTGTCTGCAGTGAGTACTTGATGCTGTATTTCACTTATGAAAATACATTTCCCAGTTCTTTCAAAATGTGCTGGCAGCCAGCAATTTTGCCGCCTACAGGCAATTATTTGCTGCTTAGTTCACAGTAATTTAATTTCCCCAGGGCCCCTTTGGACTTGGTCCTTTCTGCCTATGACTCAGTTTATGTTACATGTACGTTGCCTAATACTGTGAGACATTTGAGAGGGCTGATCTCCGACACTTACTGCCTGCATTTACTACTTCTGTTTCCCTGCCTACTATACTACAAAACATTTTAACCCTTTAAGCCCTAAGAGGGATCAGCATCAAATTTCTCGTTGTAATATTAATGCCTTATCAATCAAAAAGGTCATGAGAATTAAGGACATGATCACACAAGATGAGTATCTTGATATCCAAACAATTTCTGCCTACTACTTCTATAGGAAATGTATAGGACTAGAAATGAGAATTAAAATTTTGATGTTAGGGCTTAAAGGGTTAACAGGGCTGATGCATGTTAATAACATGTTATTACACTGTACTCATCGCGTTCGAAGAACGCAATCCTAATTTCGTGTTGGTTGTCCTGTGGTTTACGTGCAGTAAAATTTGAGATTTTTTGGTAGACGGTCTTCCAAATGGCCGCCCCTATTGTTTTTTTTTCAGGGGCTCATTTCCACCGGAAATTCCTTGGAACGCGTCTCCATAATCTGTGATTACTGCTAGTATTATTTATCCTCAGTCGTCTCAACAACCTCAGGGTCAGAAAAGGTAAGAACTATGAGAGATTCTAAAATACAGTACAATTTGACATAGGAGTATTGGCAACTTTACTTCTTTGTTTTCTGTTTATTTAATGGTCAGTATAAAATTAAAGATGTATCAAACAACTGAGAGATTGTTTTGTCACGATTTCCAACAATGAATTTCAACCAAACAATCTCTGCTATGGATCTCTCTTTCAACTCTCTTCTTGGTGTTGAAAATCTTAACAAAACATTCTCCCATTTTTGATGTAATATATCAAACATGAGACACAGTGGCTCTGGCTATCTGACCTGTCTGTGGCTTGATGGCACTATAAGTCATGTACTTTGTTCGAGCCCTGTCCATGCAGACGTTTTGTTTGATCAAATTTTACTGTTTTGAACAGAAACTGACTTTTGATAATACATGTACAAAACAAATTGTAGCTGACTTTAGATTTTAACCTACCTGAACATCGAGAAACCTTGTTTTCAACTCCCCATATAAAATCCTCACCTGAAATAAAAAACAATGACAAATTTCTTAGTAAAAATGTGGTTTGTACTCCAACGTATGTTGCAGACACATAAACTTACACTGTCATGAGACCCTAGCAATGATAAAGCAAACAAAGGAACACTGTGATGCAGCCATCTATATTTAAATCGCTGAAAATGGCAACAGTGAGCAAAAACGGGCATTGATACACTGTAAGTGACAGGGAAGATTGCTGGATCCAAACAGAATAGAACTCGCAACCAACCATTATTTCACCTGGACCTTCATTAACCTCATTTATTTGGCGTTTTTTGCCATACCCTGTTATCTTACAATGTCTAATACTATTTTTGTTTGCAAATGTGTGCCATCCATAACTCTGTTCATGAGGCCTACAATTCCAAAAGTCTGGTCCTTGTTTATCTGGTGGACATCTCCCAACAGCACTGAGTGGCTGGCACATACAAGCTAGAAATGAGTTTACAACACTGACCACACCACCAAGATGTAGCTGTACATCAATAGTAAGAAGTGGTGACCTTGCCTTGGATCCTGCACAGATCTTGCTTTCTTCAGTATTCTTACAGTAACAAGGCATATTTTCATATCTTCTGGTACCTGATTGCCCCAAGCTCTTGGGGTGGTGAGCCTGTATTTTTCTGGGAGTATACGTTCCCTTATTTTTCCCACTGGGTTTTTTTAAGGGTTTTTGTAACAGGCGGGCGAGCCTGTTACAAAAACCAAAAAATAAAGGCAATTAATGAAATAATAACGGGGCGTATTAAATTGGGAAAAAAATAAAATTCTTTGCTGAAAAAAAATGATAAATGGTCGATCAATATTGATGCTGGCCTTTGATAATGGCGGCACATTTGTTTAGATGAATGGAATAAGTTTTCAGTGATATGTGTGATAATTTTTAAAAGCAAGCCGAAAGTCATGGGGACGAGGGTAAGAAATAAGTGTCGTTATTGCCCAACCTCGTTCCCAGGGCCTCTCTCTCTTCAGCTACGTCATCATCGGGAGAGACCCTGGTTGCGGCTGGTCACGTGCCACCCAGAATCTGGGTGGTAACAAAAAATTTTGTTAGGGGAGGGGTAGTAAAGTGTACATTTGTCGCTTTACCGAGAAAGGGGAGAAGTGTTTTGAGGCATTATCGGTCATCAGAACAAGCTTATAGCCAAGCATTTCGTGATCACACAAGTATTTTCGACCTGTAAGCGGTTCATGTTGTTGTCAACTCAGCCAAAACGTTTCTGAGCGACGGAAAGCACGTTAAAAAACCTCGTTTCTTCAGGGATGGAAACAAACGCCGCGACGGTCAATATTTCGCGCAGGCAAATGCCACAAACCGAGCTGAATTCGACATTTAGCCAGTATCAGGCTCCTTAATATGTGAATACAGAGGTAATCTTTATCCTTATGCTTTATTTTATGCTAAATTTATACTGTCAGATGGCCAATTAGCCGAAAAAACTAACTAAAATCAGAGAATACGCGACCGATCGAAATCAACACTTTGTTGACAAGATCAATATATTACATTGGGCAACATTATACAAATTATATTTTATCTTTTATCTACAAGCTAAGATTTAGACACGAATGCAGCACGCAAACTACAAGAATTATTACATTCTGGTCAATAAAAGCATCATTTTATAAAGCAAACGATGTGTGTGAAGTTATATTTTGTTCAGGCAATATCGAATTCAAATCTCAGTGGATAAATAAACGTCTGGCTCTTTTTACCTTTGTTGAATTTAGAAGGTGACCGAAGGCTTTCAAAAGTGTACATATCAAAATGTTAAATGCCAGTGTGTTTGAACGAATGAGCCTCCTGACAAGCATTTCTTTCGTCTTCTGTTCGTTCGAGAAGATAAACGAAAATAGTTATTGACCCTACCCCGATGGAAAACATTTTGTCACAGGGTGGCACGTGACCAGCCGCAACCAGGGTCTCTCCCGATGATGACGTAGCTGAAGAGAGAGAGACCCTGGGAACGAGGTTGGTTATTGCCGAGTATTAACCAACAGAAAGGCAACTTATGCCCTTTCTGTTTTTGCTGTGATGTGAACGCTTGTTTTCACTGTGAACAAGAAGCTGTACACAGCTTGAACTCGTGGCGCCTTTAAATTATTGCAGCATTGATTCCCGAGTGTTTTGAGTGCTTTTACGGAGAAACATATGCTTAAAATCATGTCTAATCAAAGGCTCCTAAGAGCCAACCCGTGAAGAAGAAATGCTAATGTGTAATGCAATATTGTCGTAAGTTTACGTTTTCACACTGACACGGTTCGATGTTTAAAAAAAAAATTAAACGTAAAGATTTTTGACGAACGCAAAAAAAAAAACAGAGCATCACTTTCATAATGTCCAGTCCGAAAAAATATAAAATAAAAATAAAGTCTCGAGCGTGTCTTGAACTCGGGCCGTCCGGGGATAAGCCACAACATCTATCCACAACACTATCGAAGAACACTTGGTCTATTAAGACTGAATTTTATTATTTTAAGGTAAATACGCATCAAAACGCGTGTCTCGGTTGAAAAATCCTTTTCAATCGATTTTAACATTGCACTAAAAACTCCAAATGCGAATTCAAACATCTTTAAGCTTATTATTTTTACGCTGAATTCACGTTGTTCTTGTTACGAAACGTACTCGTAACAAAGCATTACTAACTAAGTTTGCAGCTGATGGAATTGAGGAGCGAGTGAGTGAGTGAATTTTATTTAGTCACTGTTTCCGATAACCCGTTCATAAAATACGCTTGCGCGTATACACGGGTTTAAAAGTAAGACTAGACTACATTCACTACATTCAGTGGCCGACACTTCAAAGCTCGATCGCTAAGCAAATTGCAAGTATCATAAAACACAAAACTTGCAGGAACAAAAATCCCACAGGAATAAGCGGCAAACACAATATCAAACGGTCCTATCTATCCATGAACGCCATGCATTGTCTTGAAAACGTGCAATTGTACGCTGTAGTTCTTTATTTTGCATGTTACTGTCAACACACGGAGAAATTTTGCGGTATGTATTTCATGGCTGAAAGCCATATAGTCCTCGGCAGAAACTAAAATATGGGTGCATAAATTTACATGCGCTAATGTTACACGAAAAAAAAAGAAGAAAAGTCAGAGCCGGATTTACAACTCGTGTGCTTCGCCACGAGTAATGAGTGAAGCAGTGAAGCGGTGAACTGAGCAGACATGTCGGCGTTAGAAGAATACCAAAGAAAATGGAGATACCTGACGAAAGAGGAAATAGTGGAGGAAAGGAAAGAACTGGTTAAAAAGTGTTGAATGGAGATGCGTTTTTCCCTCTCAAAGCATGGCCAATGGAGATGAGGATAATATTTTGCAGGGGCGGATCCAGGGAGGGTGGATTGGGTGGCTAGCCACCCCCTTTAGACCATCGGCAGGGGTTTCATTAAGGGCCGGGCAGTCGGGCACCGGGCAAATTGACCGGCTGTGAGCACAATTTTGCCCGGCTGCTTTGAACATCTGAACCTTATTTGTGAATGTTCGGGTTCGGCTCGCGTGTTTGTTTATATTTGAAAGCGTATCGTAGCAAAATAGATATTTGGTGTAGTGGCGCACTGTTTGTCGTCTCACACTTAAAGAACGAGATATATGTGTAGGTTCCTTATTTTCACTGGCATGAATGTTCGGGTTTAGTTTTCGGCTCGCATGTTTGTTTATATTTGAAAGCGTATCGTAGCAAAATAGATATTTGGTGTAGTGGCGCGCTGTTTGTAGCCTCACGCTTAAAGAATGAGATATATGTGTGGGTTCCTTATTTTCTCTCGCGTGAATGTTCGGGTTTAGTTTTCGGCTCGCGTGTTTGTTTATATTTTAAAGTGTAGCACAGTAAGATAGATATTTAGTGCAGTGGTGCAGTGGCGCGTTGTTTGTTGCCTCACGCTTAAAGAACGAGATATATGCACGCTCCGTAAGCAAGGATTACGTTCCGTACGAACGTACGGTTCGTACGAATCGTATGGACAGTAAAATGTTATTCACAGTGACTGAGTGTGATAATGAGATGCACGTTCCGTATACAGACAGAACACGGACCGTAAGCAAGGATTACGTTCCGTTCGAAACGTACAGTTCGTACGAATCGTATAGACAGTAAAAAGTTATTCACACTGACTGAGTGTGATAATGAGATGCACGTTCCGTATACAGACGGAACACGGACCGTAAGCAAGGATAACGTTCCGTGCAAAACGTACGGTTCGTACGAATCGTACGGACAGTAAAAAGTTATTCACACTGACTGAGTGTGATAATGAGATGCACGCTCCGTATACAGACAAAACACGGACCGTATTTTAGTTACGTAAAGTTAGAAGGTTACGGACCGTAAGCGAGGATGACGATCCGTACGTTTTGTACGGACCGTCAACGTATGCACGCTCCGTATACAGACAAAACACGGACCGTATTTTAGTTATGTAAAGTTAGAAGGTTATGGACCGTAAGCGAGGATGACAATCCGTATGTTTTGTATGGACCGTCAACATTTACTCACGGTTCGTATCAGTGCGACAGTATTGGACATGACTGTTTTTAACGTAGAGTGGTTTCTCTGCAAGTAACCGCATTTATTCCAAAGCTTCCGTGTGAACTCTGTACATGGGATTTTTCTACTTAGTGGATTAGCCAGGATTATTTTGAAAGTTTGTGGTCCCAAAGTATATACTTGCTGGGGCATAATGGTATTACAGGACCCTAATCCCTCCTCACCAGATCTGACATCTCATCCCAACCACATCTGTGCAACCCCACTTTTGTCGAGGTTGTCATAACAAAGGGCAAAACCGACCCTTTCCGAGAGACAGCCAAGCTCAAACTATTCTTAAAGTTTCTCAGAACCTAGCTACCTGCCTCTCCAGATATTGCTAGCTGGAGAATACTGTAATGTCTCACATACTTTCCAAACACTACAGTACCGCTCAGAGATAAGCGAACCAAAATTCACGTTAAGAATGCGTTCTGAAC
>JAJLRJ010000013.1:19471430-19657520 GCA_024195265.1 Dendrophyllia cribrosa | reverse complement strand
AGCCACCTTAAAAATAATGTTGATATAAAAAGAGAAACGATAAACTAGTATTAAATCGAAAATGCTTTAAAATGTTTGTTAACGAAGATGTAAATTTGATATAGTGAAGTTTGTTTTGATTCACTTTCTCGCCTAATGGAGAAAATTTTTGTTAGTTGATTAAAAACAGGATGCCCAACCGTGACACGACGCACTGACACCCGTGAACAAGTAGTTATTTATCTGAAATGGATCAGTAAAGGTTCACAGCGTAGTTCAGTTAATGGGCGATGAAAGTTATTAATTAGAGAAATTCTGAAAAAACACAGCACGAATCAAGACCTCTTCCGGCACCAAAGAAAGACAGTTTCCATGGCAACGGATGTTTTTAAACATCTGCTGCAAACTTCATTCAGTAGAATGTAGTTTGTTGTGTTATGGTCTGCAAGGCATAAAACAACTATTATTTCGACAGTTTAAGAAACTCTTGACTCTTTTGAATTAATATTATCGCGTCCGGGCCGGAGGGATTCAATTCAATAACTTTGTAAGAGGCGGAACCCACTACGGAACTTACGCCAACCTGAACATCTCTATTTTACATAAAATACGATTTTCAGGTAGAGAGAGAGATCGTCGTGGGCGAGCGTGTATTGTTTAATAACGGGAAGGGAAAACGCTTAGAATGTTCAAAAGCAAATTTCGAGATCAGAAATGTGGGATTTTTGAGAAAAGCTTGCGACGAGGATCAGTGTCAACGGCGGAAAAATCACAAAAAGGACAGTGGACTGAAGGAGGAGGGAGATGCAAGAACGCTGGTTCAATTATACGGGAAATGCAAGAGAACGAAGGTGCAAGGAACGGGACGGAAGACAAGAAACAAAGCGTATTTTACGGGCACGAAATCAAGAAAATAATGGACGAAATTCTAGAGGAGAGGCTTTCGACTCGATCGTACGACGCCCATACTTGTCGACTGCTCTGTATTAGTTTGTCAGAAGATATCAAGGGCCGCGTGAAGGATCTAGGAATGGAGCGATTTCGCTTAATATGCAATGTTAGCATAGGCTCAAATAGTGGGCAAGGATTTTTTATGGCTAGTCGCTTTCTTTGGAATGAATTTAAAGATAATTTCTCCACGTCTTCCTTTCAAAATGCGTCACTGTTCGCGGTTGCTGTTGTGTTTGGTGTATTAAAAGAGTAAAATAACAGACGAAGCTAAATGCGGGCCATCTGACAAAAAATACTCTCGCCTGTTGACTTCATAGTCATTGTATTACAAAAATATAAAGGTAGAGATAAAAAAACACATGCTGTGTAATACAGCGAAACCAGCCAGAAAATTGAATATTACTAACTCTATATCATACGGTCATTTATGTGTCAAATTGTATATTTGAAACCACAGTATGTGACATTATAATGGCAATATAAATTTAAAAAGCAGCCATCTTTTCCTCCAATGACTCAAAACTAATTACAATGTACTTTCGATTTTTAAAATATACCGGTGATATGCATTTTTCTCAACTTCGTTTTCGATATTTGTTGACATTCTAGTAATTTTCCTGTCTTACTCTGTCACCAGTAATTCTAATTTATTACATGCATGTTATTTTTATTACGATAGTTTGACTGACAAGTTTAATTTGTCCACACTTTCATTTAAGGACTCGATTAGCAATTAAAATATTACAAACTTGACAGTCTGTGCTCAGTATAAACATTATAAACAGGATTTAAGTGATGTTTTACGCCTTCAAATCAGTGATTGAAATAACGCAATAAATAACCAAAATTTTTTCTCCGCGTTTGTGTAACCTATATCTACCATCGGCCTCGCAGTTACATCGAGAATTATAAAAATGAGATTAGAATTAAGAAAAATTTAGTCGATTGAAAAACTATAAGCTTAAACTGGCACACAATCTTAGCGTTTTAAACATCCGGTTAATGTATGCACACGCATGCGCCAAATTATCCCCGAACAGCTGCCCTCGTGCATTCACATACTAAGGTTTCTCTGTTCTGATTGCAAGTCACACTTTCGAGACTTCGGGAAATTGTCGTTAACACCGAGCAGATTCCGACTCATGCTGTCCGAATCGGAAAACACTGCGAACACAGGCAGTCAAGACTTTACAATAACAAGCTAGGATTTTGATGTATCACGTCATTTTATAGTTGTCTATGCCGATCGACGACAACTTCGGTTAATTCTCGGGAGCAGTATTCCAGCCAAAGTGAGGACTCGCAATTCCTGCAGTGACACAACTATTGTAAAAAATTTGAAGCACAGACAATAGATTCGTCCCTTATAGCTTTGTTAATAAATTCTGATCTTTAATGGTCCGTCAACATTAGAGCGCTATATATAATTATATTTGCATTGTGTTGACAAATTTCTACTTTCCACTTGGCTAACTTCGTCGTTATTTACAGTTATTATGCACATTCTCCTGGCCTTGCACGAAATGCTGAAGAGCATTGTTATTAAACCCCTTCATTTCCAAGCACGAGCGGGCAAAAGTTAGAAATTCAAGAAAAATCCCAAACTTTATTTTGTAAAATATTGACAAATAACCGTACGGAAAATTGATAAAGGCTTTCATTTGAATGGGCACACAGTGCCCTTTCACTTAGCGCCTGGTCGCACTTCAGTCAAGAACAAACATTAGCCCGTGCAAAATGACATAAAAACAAAAACATTTCACAAAACGGGTGTCCCACCGCAGCGGTTTCTTTTGTTTCCCTCGATTTTTGCACGGGCTAATTTTTGTTTTTGACTGTAGTGCGACCAGGCCCTTTTCGGCCCCAATGAAATCACGTCGTCGGCAAATGATGTATGTGTTTCTTCACTGTTCGAGCCTGTGTATGAAATACTATAAACTGATTTAAATGAACTCTTACTCTCGAGTCAGCCGTTTGTTTGTTGGCATTACTTTACATAACTGAATACTTAGCATCAAAGCTCCGTTTTCAGTCCAATTTGTGAAGGAGTTAAATTATTAAAGTCTTTCACAGCGGGATGCTAATTGTTTTATCCTTCTCCGGTCATTGACACGGAAATTTGCTTAATTGAGATGAATAAATTGTTGCTATCCTTCTTCGAACATCAAGTTGTGGTCATTCTATATTTTCGATCTCTGTGTCAGAGTTTGGAAAGAATTCAAGTGGCTTTGGCTTAGTCCTTTCACTAATAACAAGGGAGACATTTGACCAACACAATTCCCCGCGGGCTCGTAACTTTATCTACTTTTAATATCAAGTTAATGACGAATTGTCTTCTAACGTTGGCCTGGCGATCCTTAACGATATAGGTCTTCAACGCTAATGCTGAATAAATCTCGCCCTTGGAGTGTTTATTCTCGTACAGTTGAGGACGAACTGTTTTAAGTCTTTTAAATAAAACTGATGCCATTTATACCGTTTTATTTGCGATTGTCTGCTATTTAGACTCCCGCTGGCTTTCTTCAAAGCAGCAAGCAAAAAGCTGTTGAAGTATGTCGCGTCCGCGGGTCGATTTAGAGTTTTTAGAAGCATGCACGCATGTTTACTTCATCATCTAGTCGCTAAATATAGTGGCAAAGACAATCCCTGTCGCAAAGAGAGAATCGTTAGCGAAGGTGGCCATTGCGAAGCTATCAGTAGTCGGGTTCCAGACACATTGGCTGGAAAGTTTAATGCCTTGATCGCGAATCGCTCCGATGTACACCAAAGCTGTAATCTTGTATCGTGCACTGTACAGTGATTTCACAAGATTTTCGATCGCTTGGCTTATCGACCTGCACTTTTCACCGCAAATGTCGTGGTTATAATCCCATGTGTCCAGGTGCTTCAATAAAACTTGGTGAATAAGTTCTCGAATTCTTGCGTTGACGACACCGCGTGATTTGGAAACTTTACAATCCAGCTCGCCGTTTTGAGTCTCCTTGTTAACGTTGGCTTGTTTATCTACAATTTCCGCTTCGCTGCTTGACGTACTCCCTTCGTCGTGTTCTTGCCGTGTGCTCGCGCGTAGCTTGAACGAAAGCTCACTGGTGAAGCGGCTACGGGCTTCATCTTGAGAAAGTGGAGTTTTTCTCATGCTGAAATCGTCCATTCCCGCAAAGGTAGCTCCATCGACAACCTTTAAGAGCTCTTTTTCTGAATTAGCAGTATGCACTCTCCGTAACTTTGGCCTTACGAGTCCGCCAACAGATTTATTCAGTCCTTTCAGTCGCGACACTGGGCTTGAGCCGGCCTTTGCGTTCATTGTGACCACTTACCGCACTCCTTTTTCACCAATAAAAAACGCGATTGGATCAGACAAAGCCCAAAGCATGTAACACGCACGGGTTTGCTGTGGATTTATGAGCTTCCAATACAGCTACCAGTATCGTAATATTAAGCTTGTATGTTTACTTTACGTCTCAGTAAACTGTCATATATTAACTAAGTGTGGTAAAAAATTATCATTTGAGCTGTATCTACATCTGACTGACCGGCAAATATAAAATTTGATTGACATGTAATGATCCTAATTAGCAACGTTTCCGTTTCCGCCTATTGAGAAAGCAGTCCCACGGCACGGGAGGGGGGGGGGGGGGGGGGGGGGGGGAGGAGGGGGGGGGGGGGTACTCTCATATAAAAATGACGGGGGTGTTCGGTCTAACAAGCAGGGACAAACGCAAGCGTGCGCATTGCAACAGCGCTTGTTGTACAGGCCGTAATCAGGCCAGGCTACCGTGAGTTGTGTGCTTGCTTGTTAAAACGTTATTTGTTAGCTCTGTAGTGGGTTTTATATTTGGTATCGTTGGCGGAAAGCAGCAGGAGCTGATTCGGCTCCTGCTGTAAGAAGTTTTAATAACTCAGGGGCATTAACATATCCGGGGGGGGGAAGTGACTTCGATTTGAAAATGACGGGGGTGTTCGTCGTACCTATTAGGTTTCAAAATTGGTTGATTAGTATTGCTAAGGATGCTGAAATCTAAAATTAATACGGTTAGAATTATCGCAGTACTGCTTTTAGGGAGACCCCCCGGGTAACATATCCGAAATATTTCATACGCTGGTAATCTCCCCCCCGCCCCGCTCGCCAGCCTTGATTTTTGCTTTGAAGCCCTGCAGCCCCTTTTTTCCGGTCTTAGAACCCTGCAACCCTAAAACCACTTTGGGACTCTGACGAAACAGTAAGCAATAAAGAGGTCAAGTATCTTTATTTTTAAATTAAGAAATTTAAAACCTGGTTCATGAAGCAAATTATCTTACACTAACATTTGTAGTGAACTTTCATTTTTACCACACACAATTTTGACGTGGCAGATCACGAGACGTACATGTCATGTTTCAGTCTCATTACAAAAGTCTATTTTTATGTTCGAAAGTGACTACATTATGAACTCTAATGGCAACTCCTAGTACAGTAGCTATACTATAAATGTCTATTAGGCGGGACTCTACCTAAATGCCATTTTTCTGCTATGGAAAATGTCTTGTTCACGTCTCAAGCAATCCAAAAACTCCATATGATCATCTCATGAATCTATGTTATGGGGTGTTTAGTAAATTTTTGGGTGATTTTTGGGTATTTTTGGGAGAAAATAGTTTTTCTCAAAGGATTTGTAAAATTTTTAAGACATAAGAAATATTTAAGATTTAATGAAGTTTTAAAATTAGAATATGTACTTAATAATTAATAGATGGACACTTAGTTGACTAGCAGTAATCACATATTTAATATGGAGACGCGTTCGAAGGAATTTCCAGCGGAAATGAGCCCCTGAAAAAAAAAAAACAATAGGGGCGGCCATTTGGAAGACCGTCTACCAAAAAATCTCAAATTTTACTGCACATAAACCACAGCACATAAACCAACACAAAATTAGTATTGCGTTCTTCGAACGCGAAAAATATTTTAACACAATTATTATAGCCTATCTTAATGCGCCGATCAATTCGAAACATCAACATCCCCCCCCCCCCCCCCCCCCCGGGCATGCCCCGGGCATTTGAACATTTTCTATGCCTGGGGAGTCGGGCATTTGATGTGAAAGGCCATCCCGGGGGTGGGGAATTTGACTTTGCCCAGGTGGGGTGGGGAATTTGAACCGGAAGTGTTCCAAATATCGGGGTTTTTTTTTTCAGTAGAGGCCTATTAAAGGAAAAAATATCGTTTTTGTTAGTGGCAAGTGAAAAAGGGGCTAACAAAGCTTTGCAATGTTTTTGAAGGTTTGTAAATAATATTATTGTAGATTTTTAAAATATAGCTTCAACTGCCATTCAACGCATACTAGAGATTTCGAAGTCAAGGTGGCTGACTGCATTGCCAGTCCGCAGATCCGCAGATCTTAAACGGCCATCAATTGAAAAGGAAAAACACTGTGAAATCAGAATGAACAACAACCTTTCTCTCAGGAAACATTTGTCAGTTGCTATAAAATGCGTTTAGATTAATAAATTTTCACTTGGTGGAATAACACTTGCAAACGATTTGTTCAAAACCCAACTTTACAACCGCTTTGCTAAATATTTTTTGCAACATTTGTTGATCACACGAGGAATTACTCAATTCAGAAAAAAATTATCGAAAAGTAAATCCCCAAACAATAACAAATTCATTTCGACGTGGTGTCCACAGCGGAAGTGCCGTGCAGTGAAATATCAGTTGCAAAGTACAGTCAACTCTCTCTTAAGCGACCACCCTTGGTGCAGGAAAAAGTGGTCGCTTAATGGAGGTGGTCGCTTAATAGAAAAATCAAGACAATAAGCCAAAAACTGCATGCATCCACTAATTATTACTATTTATTGCCTTATCAGTTTAAATGTAGCAAATATACATAGCTCCCCTGAGAAAACTTATTCTAAATCAGACAATATACTACAACTACAATACGCTACTCGCTTATTCATTCTTGGTTTTTGAAACATGCACGTTTGAACTTCGAAATGTGTTCCGGAAATTCCTTGTTGTAAATCACTTAAAATCAGTTTACTTAAACTTCCAATTATAATACTATGCATCTGTTTTCCTCGTGGCATTTTATAGCTTCTCCATGAAACCTAGATTTTCATGAAGGAATTCGCAAGGATTTCGTAACAATCTTGGGGGTGGTCGCTTAACGGAAACACAAAACAAAAGAATTGGTCAAATTTTTGGCCTCGAAAGTGGTCGCGGTCGCTTAAGAAATTTGAGAAGTGGTCGCTTAATAGAGAGTTTTCTAAACAGTATTTGACTGAGAAACAAAACGGTTATTTACAAAGTGGTCGCTTAAGGGAGGTGGTCGCTTAATAGAGTGGTCGTTAAGAGAGAGTTGACTGTATACGCGGTTCAGTTGAGTATATTCTCGAGGAAAACACTCGGTAGAATAAATCAGAAAAACTGAATGCAAAGTGTATTTTTTATTCTCACTAAAAACTTTTGATCTTTAGGAGGGGCATTTGACCATCAAATCCTGTGCTATGGTGGGGTATTTGAATGCAATTTTCGTCCAAGGGGGCGGGAATTTGAACAAGTCGATCTTCAAAAGTTCAAATGCCCGGGGGGGTGATGTTGATGTTTCGAATTGATCGGCGAATAATTGGATATCGAATCTCACAGTTATGCCAGACAATTATAGACAACTTTTACATTCAGTTAATAACTATTTTAATTCGTAATCGTTTTCAATTACAGTGGAACCCGTTACGACCACCTTCGGGCCATGGAAATTTGGTCGTATTAACGGGGCGGTCGTATTAACGGGGTAGGGTCAAATTATGGTGCAACATGCTTTTAAACTACATTCTACTACATGTATTCCTTTAATTGCGCTATAAATCAACCTTTTTGCGGTTAATTAACAACCGTACAACCGCAATTCAATGCAACGGAACAATGTAACAGTAAACGAAACCACGTAATGAGAAAAAACACTGACTTCTTTCAGTTCCTTGTTATGAAGGAAAGGGCTTCTAGTAAAATGTCTCGAATAGCTGTTTTCTATAATTTAGCTTACAACACTTTCACAATTATTACAATGTTCAAACGGTTTATAAAAAAAGGCTGCGAGCTTCGACTGGCTTCGCCTTTGCTTAAGCCAATCACTTTGTTAATTAGCAATAACTTTTGCGAGCCGTTCATTTGCAGTTTTCATATTGCCCTTTGCCTTTAGAAAATGAAAAACATTCCAAAATAACCGTTCTGTGAGAAAAGAACAGGAAATGGACTTGAAGGGAAAAGCCACAGTGGAAGGCAGCAGAAACAAGAAGGCAAAATAACTTTGAGAGCCTCGAAATGCTGCAAAGTGAAGTCTTTCAGATCTTTTGTAGTATCTGTTCATGCATCCTTTTCACTGAACACTGCAATTTGCCGGATGTCATGTCAATTGAACATGCTAATCACTAACACCTTTGCCTAAAACATTGAATAAAATATTAATGCGTTATTGTTTGTCAGATTGTGTCTGTTTTCATTCAGCAGCCCCACCAGGCATTTTGACTGGTCGTATTAACGGGGTAATTTTATAAAGAAAATAACGACTAAGGACTCCAAAAGGTGGTCCTTGGTCGTAATAACGGGGTGGTCGGATTAACGGGGTTTTCAGATAAGAAAATAAGGGGGCTTTTGTTCGGGCCACAAAAAAGTGGTCGTAATAACGGGGTGGTCGTATAAACGGGGTGGTCGTATGGCGGGGTTCCACTGTAAAGCAAATTTATACACTTCTAATGAAGTTTTACTGTGTTCCTGTTATCTTTATTATTACGTGGCGTACCTGGAAACTAGCTCAGTGCCCATAACCTATTTCTATTAGTTCTTGCAGACTCTAAATTCAGTGTACTAGAGGGGAAAGTTGATAATTCGGGTTATTCAACTCCTTTATGTTAAGGGAAAATGTGTGCTTCTATAAAAAAATAACTTGAAGGTATCAAAGAGCCAAGCCGCTTTTGAAGGATGGTATATAAGTTTCAAAACCAAAAACTTGGCTTATATGGGGGTTATACGTACATGTTATGTTCTGGAGCAACGCATTTCAATGTTCATTATGTTTTATGAAACAAGTTTGATATAACTGTTTTCACTGAAGCAGTTACCACTGAAGTCAAATAACATATACCTGTAATGGCTCCGTCAATTCCAAGCCCGCTCATCCCCCCCGGGCATTTGTCGGGCATTTGTCTTTTTTTAAAAAAAAAAGTTGCAAATGCCCCACGGTGGGGTCAGCTTATATGTACAAATCCCCACGGCGGGGCATGTGAAAGAGTGCAAATGCCCGACCCATGGGACAAAATCAAAATTTTTATTTTAATGATTATTGATGGAAACAATAATTGCTCATAAATAAATGGATCTTTATTCATGCTAGGAATTCTTTCGTTCTACCTCAGTATTACTTATACCCGATCCCTCGTTCGTTCTAAATATTTGTGTTATGTTTCTGCAAAACTTGTGACTCCAATACTTTCCTGTCGATTCTCGTTGTTAATGTTATTAATTTTGATTAAAATTGTGCTTACGTTCAAGGACTTCAAGGAAGTTCATTACACGGTAAGGTCGCCGTTGATTGAAACGCTTTTTCAAGTTAAGTTGCTATTGAATTTTTAAATAGCCAGATTTTTCTGTTGCGACATATCATGATGGAAAGATACCAAGGCCACAAATGTTGGCAAATAAGACGTCAACAAAAATTGAAAATTTGCCGTGATATAGATATTATCTTCTGTGGCACTTGAAAGGTAAGGCAATAGGCGGCCTGTTTTGAAAATTGTGTGAAACTTTAATATTTTCACTTAAAAAGTGCAGGACTCAAACGACATTTATCAACTCAGTTCTTATATTTTTATATTGGGGGCAATCAGAAAATTAAAAATAAACAACGAAGCATGTACGAATTTTAATATCCAAAAGATAACTTTGTGTTGACAATGCCCCACCCCCGGGCTGACCTATTTTAGCAAATGCCCCACCCTTGGGAAAGAAACGGTATAAAATGCCCGACAAATGCCCGGGGCGGGGGATGAGCGGGCTTGGAATTGACGGAGCCATAACTCGAAAGTGTACACACTGCTGTGATAGATTTGTTTGGACATAACATTAATATAAGCTTTGTTGTGTTTCAGCATGAAAATGGCATCGGGGATGGGTGTTCTCTCATTTATCCCCCAGAAATTGTTGCTGCCATACGGCAACTTTCGGGGGATATCCGGGGGATATAAAGAACTACCCCCCACAAAGTCGCAAGGTAAGGGAAACTGTACGAAATTACTGCAAAACAGGCTATCTTTAGACTACATTCCTTTGCCTTGTTCTTGGGCATGGGCACAAATCTAAACATACATTACATGTTGACAGTTTCTGTAAAGAGCCCAAGTTTACAATAGTTTGTCAATTGTTGTCTTGGTGATTGTACTTCTTGAAAGGTCTGTTGCTGACAGTGATTGACATTTTGACATGCCAGGCAGTGCAGAGCATCTTGATCGGTCAATTTGAATGACGTCATGTAATTTTAGAGTTGGCGGTTTATTGATTTTCACAGTCTCTCACACAACACGCGATTTCCCTTCTCTGTACCATAGGGAACCCACGCGTTTATTTAGAATGATCATAGAATCAAGCTACAAATGGACTTACGCGATGTAGTGTTTCAATCCAAATGTGCTGACGAATAACTGAAATCAGCTTATGCCGGGATTTATAGCAGCCACAACGGGAATAAGTTCGTGTTCCAGTATCCTGTATGATGCCTAGTGATGTTGGATGGTCTAGTTCCATTAGATGATTTCTAGGGAAGTTGATTAGGTCTAGCAACGTGCGATGATGTGTAGTGATGTTCCATGACGGGTGGTTAGGATTGGTGGTGGTTTAGGGGACAACATTGTTATTGATTTTCAATTTGGTGTACTGGAACACGAACTTATTACCGCCACAACGGTCCGATCAAATCCGTTGATACGATTTCCAAACGATCGTGTCTGTTATTTTTAAATGGTCTCGCATTTCGCCGTCTGTTATTAAATTTTAACTTGTGCGAGACCATTTAAAAATAACAGACACGATCGTTTCGAAATCGTATCAACAGATTTGATCGGACCGTTGTGGCTGCTATAAATCCCGGCATAAGCTGATTTCAGTTATTCAACAGCACATTTGGATTGAAACACTACATCACGTAAGTCCATTTGTAGCTTTATTCTATGATCATTCTAAATAAACGCGTGGGTTCCCTATATCTGTACGACTGACAAAAATAACTCCATGATGAGAGCTATGAGATATATGATATATGATCTCTGTGGACTGAGAGATCTAGAGACCCTGCGGTCATGGTAGCGAGAATGCAAATGAGCTTCACAGCATGAGCGTAAGCTAACATTAGATTGAAAATAATTATTATGGGGCACGGGGTTCCGTTCTCTTAGTTGTACTTAAAGTAACGGGTTTGATGAATTTTATCTTTATGCCCCAACGAAATTCTATGAATTAAATTGAACACGTGGTTTTCGTTTGATTGGGGAGTTTAGCAAACCATGGCAGTTTGATGACCAGGCAGGGTGGGTAGGTATGAAGAAGACATTACAAACTTACATCACGTGGCAATCTCGTTCCCAGAGTCCGCGTTATTTTTACCCTTGTCCAGCGGAACGCGTTCCGCTTGAAAGGGTAACGCAGACTCTGGGAACGAGATTGATCACATGGCAGTCTGAACGTGCGCATGCGTTATACGGGGGTCTCAATGGGGATATTGCACATACCAGAAGCTATGAGGAGCCTGGGCACGAATATGGGATTGTGGGATCGTTTGGGGGGAAGCAGGAGCTATGCTACCAAAACCGAACTTACTAGCCGTCTAGTCTAGCTAGTATAGTTAACTTCTAGTCTAGTACGGTCCTTTGCCACTTAGTCATTCTTTTAGTTTTATTTGGTACCGTAGGTCTTCTTAGATCCGATATGCTGTTTACCTATTTTTAACATGGTATTTATATATTGGCCATGTATTCGCTTAGGGATGGTTTGTCTATCCTCGCTTTCTTTATTTCAAATTATTTGCCTATCGCTTTCAGCACATCTGAGGTCATCACCACGTGCAACTGTATAGACAATTGACGTTCGCGCTGGTTGTTCTATTCAGTCCGCTACACCGTGCCGAAGAGACCCAACCATGTCGAAACAGCTGTCCACGGTTGCTTTTTGACTTTCAGTTCAGGCTCTATCACGTCGTTGTCGCGTTAAGTGTTCTACGTAGACTCAGCCTTGCTCATTTAATTGTGCTGCATAGTGGCTGCTGATAAACTCCCCGTAGTATAAACAGCGTTACTGGGATGGTGGTACTTCCTCAATAATAATCCTGGACACTGAATTCCACCCTGTGTAAGCGTTACCCTGGTTATATGAAGGACATTTTCCTACCCAGACTTCAACGCGAACCAATCCATGAGGAAGATTCTCGCAGTAACCCTCCAGGAAAGTAGGACGAAGTATGTTTGAAAGTCCACCTGCCCAGGAAGTATAAAGAACTGAATCGATCGGCATGGGACCACTGCATTCAGAGCCGTTGAACTTGAAAAACCACCTGTTACAGGCGCTTTGAGAAAGCACTCGAATGTTTCCCTGGTAGGAGACTTTAAGGGATGTCCTGTCGTGTAACTTGTTAAAAGAGCACCCCTGAAACAGAATATCGTGCAGTTCACAACGTTAGCAGTTGAAAGAACTTTTCTCTTTACCAAAACTCAAATATATTTAGCAATGAAATATCACGAAAGAACAGCACCATCTGATGAAAGTTGTGCTTTATAGTTTTTATTTGAACAGTCCACTGTCTGTCGCACAACCGGATTTTATTCTCAGACCGTCAAAGGTAACAACAGTACCTTCAGCAGCATAACAAACAGCACCACAGGAAAGTACTGCTCAGTAGCTTTTATTTGAATGGTCACACTTAAGGATTTCATCCACAGACTCAAAAGTTAGAACCACCTTGTACAGCATAATAAACAGTACCACAGGAAAGTAATGCTCAATAGCTTTCATTTGAATGGTCACACTTTAGGATTTCATCCACAGACTCAAAAGTTAGAACCATCTTGAACATCATAATAAACAGTGCCACAGAAAAGTACTGCTCAATAGCTTTCATTTGAATGGCCACACTTCGGGATTTCATTCACAGACTCAAAAGTTAGAACCACCTTGTACAGCACCACAGGAAAGTACTGCTCAATAGCTTTCATTTGAATGGTCACACTTTAGGATTTCATCCACAGACTTAAAAGTTAGAACCACCTTGTACAGCATAATAAACAGTACCACAGGAAAGTCCTGCCCAATAGCTTTCATTTGAATGGTTACACTTAAGGATTTTATTCATAGACTCAAAAGTTAGAACCACCTTGTACAGCATAATAAACAGTACCACAGGAAAGTCCTGCTCAATAGCTTTCATTTGAATGGTCACACTTTAGGATTTCATCCACAGACTCAAAAATTAGAACCACCTTGTACAGCATAATAAACAGTACCACAGGAAAGTACTGCTCAATAGCTTTCCTTTGAATGGTCACACTTTAGGATTTCATCCACAGACTCAAAAGTTAGAACCACCTTGTACAGCATAACACACAGCACCACAGGAAAGTACTGCTCAATAGCTTTCATTTGAATGGTCACATTGTTTGAGAATTGCGGCATTTTTAACTTTACTTTCGCATTTGCTCTCTGAAAATCAGAAAATAGCAGATCTCTGGATACTAAAAGAACTGCTTTTGTTACAGCATAGAAATTACTTTTTATAGTAACTCACGTTTACTAGTCCACTGTCCGTGTTCGTTTCTCCTTTCCACGCACATTGCTTCCAATTGGCCAGTTGTATTGGATCTATTTTAGCTGCTTCTCCTTTGTTCCCCATTGGACCACTGTCTCCCTTTTCTCCCACCGCACCTTTTGGTCCTTGGGGGCCCGTTAAGCCTGCTCCGGTCGCACCCTTCTCTCCTTTAGGGCCGTCGCTTCCCGGGCAACCCGGGCTCCCTGGAATCCCTGGGATTCCGTTAGATCCGGCTGTTCCCGGCATTCCTGGCATTCCACAAGAAGACTGTACGAAAAAGGAGACAAGCAATTTAAAAATTAAAAGTGTTTGGTTTCTGATTCGGCTTTTAAATTATCGTTTCTTAATGTAGGATTTTACCGATAATGCTAGCCCTTTTTGGCACAGTTATGACGTTTAACAGCACGGCGAGCATTAGTCCTTCTTTTTATTAAACTAAGTTCTTTTTCAGCAAAAGTATATATTTTTGTGGTCTAAAATTCAGTCAAAGTCATGGGTAAAATCTTTAAAACATTAATTTTACGTTTAGCAAATTTTGTTACAATTTTTCTCAAGAATCAGAAATAACACTTGCAGTGGAACAGCTGCCCGATTAGAGTCGTGACTCATGCGCGTAGAATGGTAATATCAAGTTAGTAAATAACTATGATAAAAGACAGAGCGGTAATTGCTTTGACAGGCGCAGATAATTCAATGAACCAATCATAACTCAAGGCAAATATATGTACATGTAGTGTTTCATCTGATTGGTTGATAAAGTGGTGCAATGCAAAACCGCTCAATTGAAAAACGCTCTCTATTTAAAGTGGCAATGGGACATTTGAAAAACTGGAGTTAAATTATTATCAATCTTTTAAATTTGTATAGATATAAGCGTTTATTGTTTATAACCGCTAAAAAGAGTAAAAAAACTACAACCAAAAACGCAATACGGTCTATACAATTATTTCAAACGTCTTTTCCTATATTGTGCAGCTTCCTGCTCTGTAAAATATTCTTATGTCTGTAATTCTAACTTGCAATAAATATTTTGATGTTATCAAGTGAATTAACATTTTGCTTAGCTGATAAACAGATATCGGTAAGTAAGTTCTTTATATCAACGTTGCGCAATCGAATCGAAAACTAAAACCAAAGTTATCACTCTGATCAATTACAATAGAGGTCAACAGATGCAGAGAATCCAAAGAACCAATCAGAACTCGAAGAAAATACATGCAGCCGGTACCTACCGCGGGAAAACGCGTGTGAGTAAGTCACGATTGGTTTTGGTTTTTCTGATTGGTTGAAAACGTGGTGCGAGATTTGTCTTAGCCAATCACAAATCGAAGAAATGTAAAACCAAAGCAAACGCGAAATTACTTTCAATACTCAATTGAAACCGCTCTATATATTTGTTCATGCATTTGGTTACGTTTACTCTTCTTTTGTTCGATCCGCGCCAAAAAAAGAAGAAACGAAAGGTGGCAGGCGACTAGCAAACATAACTACGCACACGAAAAAAGAAACTTTCATCTTTAATTCCTGCCTCCCTTTTGGTTCTCCTGTAAAAAACACCGATCACTGTGAATTGAATTATTCACGTATTTGTATTTGGAAAATATTTAAAGGTACTATGTGGTGACACACAGAAAAGGCACTATGAAACTGATAAACACATTCTCCAAATTCTCAAAGGAAAGACGAAACACAAATAACTATATCCTGTCATTTACAAACAGTAACAACTATTCTAATTCAATCATTTCATCTCAAGGCCAGAATATATTTTGAAGAAGATTTTAATCGCCTCTAATATTTCGATATAATTGTGGTTAAAACACCTTCTGTAGCGTGTGAAAAGTAATGCTTTTTGTTTTCAAAGGGACACAAAAGTTGTTTTGGGTAGTTAAACTTTTTTCTATATATCCCTATTTAGCAAATAAATTCTAACAGGTCAAACTGTGTGTTTGTTAGTTTATATATATATATATATATATATATATATATATATATATATATATATATATATATATATATATATTATCCAAGTTGAAGATTCACCGGCGAATCCAATAAAGTGCTCTACAGTGTAGGAGCAGAATAATAAGTTTAAACTTATGGTCATCAAATTAGTTGAGTGATTTTCCTTCTTGGATTATATATATATATATATATATAATATTTATTTATTTATTTTTTATTTATTTATTTTATTTATTTATTTTTATTTATTTTGGTGCAATTTAATCAAACTAGTTTTTTTCCTTTATTGTGTTAACATATATATATATAACACAAATGAACTTAAACCAGTCAAATAAAGAATAAATAAACACAAAGTGAAAACCTTAAAAATTATCCTGATCGGGATTCGAACCCGCGTCCCCGACTTTCTAGCGTCGATGTGTTAACCACTACACCACCAGGACGACTACGCAATAACGCAGCCGAACTTTAGGCTTTATGGCTCACGGGCCTCCCGAACAATTTATATATATATATATATATATATATATATATATATATATATATATATATATTTAGCTCCGACATTTATTACCTACCTTGCATTGGGAGGCGTTTGAATGAACACAGGTAGCATAGGTGCCTAACCACAGCAGGAGAGCGGTGACAATGGAGAGAGCGAACACAGCTCCCATGTTCTCTTCACTTTGTATTTCTGTACTGTAAATCGACTTTGCTTCGACAATGCATGTACACTGACAACCCTGCCCTTTAGAAGCCTCCTTTTTACCGATACCACGGCACTTTATTCCTGTTTGATTGGCAGGGCACGGTCGGACTTCTGTGATTGGTTAATGCTAACAGAGGATGACGAGATGAGCTATCTGATCGAGAGTGGCACTCAAGTGACTGTCTGTGGCTTCTGCACGCAAACTGCAAGCTGCACGTGCATAAAGACACGAATCAGTTTCACTACGCATTTAAAGGAGCTATTTCATGATGATTTTGACCATTATGGTCTGAAATCGGGTAAGGTTTTCAAGGGAACCATGAGAGCGTCCAAATGAATGAGAGAGAAAGAGAAATAACCGAAATATATCATTCGAGCTGAATTTTAACGAATCTTTTGTTGGCGTTCTAACCTTAGCGGTCTGAAAACGGGTATGGATTTTAGAGGCCTGGTCTGAAAACGGGTGCGGAAAATGGTATGTTTTGGTCTGAAATAGGGTCAGGATTTAGAGAACCGGGCGCGGCACACCCCCACCAGGAATTCCGAGTAGTGTACCCCCCCCCACCCCCCCCCCCCCCCCCCCCCCCCCCCCCTCCGGGATAGGTGTCCGCGTAATAATACTGCATGTGGCTCTTTTTAATTATTTTAATGAACTTTTTAATATTTTTAATTCATTCATTCACAACCGCAAACTGCGTATAAGATTAAGCCAAGTAATCATCTAAGTAAACGTTCAAAACAACTTGAATATCTTGGAGAAAATTGGTTCTTTGAACTGTCATTCTAAATAATTTACGAAGCCCACTGAGTTATTTAAACACAATTTAAATCTGCACTCTGTTTTATTAAAGGTATAATGAGTGGGGTAAGGCGCGAAGAAAAAATTGCTAGCTGAGAAAAACGCGAAAAAAATAGGGAAAAAGGCCTATCCCCTTCCGTCAGCACTCGCGATCTTTCCTTCGCTTCCATGTACTTTCGCTTTCACGTACTATCTGAACGTTCGGACCAGCAGGCGTGCGTTTCTCGAAAGTCCCGAAAACTTTTCGGGCTCGAAAGCTAATATTTAAATTCAGTTTCTAACGAAGGTTTTGAGTGTTTAGCCCGCAAACTTGCCCAGCTCGTGTAGTAAACGTACGATTTTAATGCACAGCTTTCAAAATCAACCAAAAAGGAAAATTTGTTGGAAAAAATTTTGCACATAACATAGCTTTTCGGGCCAGTACTTGAATTATAAATAAACCTTGGTTCAGGCTGAAGTTATCTCGCCATGATGCTACTCAAACTAACGATTTACCACTTGACTTACGTGCACGGAAGCATTTTTGAAAGACAAGTTTCTTTTTACAACAGTTGCAGCAAATAAACAGAACTTAACTTCGGCTTTCACCTGCTTTCTTTGAACTGTTTTCTTCAAAGGTTACCATGACTGCAACTGCAATAAGCTATTTTGGAATTATTTTTCGAATGCTACAAACTTCGTAAAAACACGTGGAAAACTATAGCAACATTACTTATAAAGTACGCGATAATCCAGTGTTCAGTGATACCATCAATGTTATTTTCGGGCTTGAAATACAAGGAATATGTCCGGCCAAATAAACCGATGACATGATAAACGAAATTTTCTGCATTAAATAATGTTTGAAACGCGTTAAGTTTTGACATTTCTGGTAGCAACGCACAGAAGGAGGTATAAAAACATTGCCCATCACAACTGATTCTGAGTTTCAAATCAGCAACTCAGTTGAAGTCGAGGATCAAAAGAAACGGGTTATGGCGGCTTTAGTGAAGGCCATCGAACAAAAGCGATTTAAACAAGCTGAAATTCTTATGCGACTTGGCGACAATGTCAATCAACAGGAGGAACAGTCCGGAACAACTCCTCTTTTGGCAGTTTGTTTCTTGGAAGACGAACACTTAGCGTGCCGCATTGCAAAGAAGCTTCTACATCGAGGAGCCGACGTTTGTCTTCAAGATGAAGACGGGATGAGTCCACTTATGCAGGCGAGTAGACTGGGCAAAGAAAAACTTGCGCAAGCGTTTATTGAAAGCGAGGAATGTGATTTCGGCGCTGCCGATTCTAAAGGGAACACTGCCTTGATTCATTCAATTGAAGCTGGGAATTCTCGCATTGCAAAAGCTCTTACTAAAGCAATGAATATATATGACGTCCGCGCTGCTGATAAGCCGAACAAAAATGGAGAAACACCTCTGATTATAGCGACGAAACTCCAGCGAAATGACTGCAAAGAGGTTTTGTTAAGCGATGGTAAAGCGTCACCTTGTGCTCGAGACTTCGATTTGAAACTCAATGCCCGGGAATGGGAATTGTATTTGAACAAAAAGGAAGAGAATAATAAAGTAAAGCTCAAAGTGGTAAAGGATAGAAACGTCGTTTCGAGTGCTTCAGACAGAAATCGGAACGGAGATCACTACAAACGCTCAAGAGTTCAATCATCAATAATTAATTGTAAACAAGATTTGCCAAACACGGCTTCCCCAATGAAGCACTCAGTGAGTTTTATTGTGAATAATAAACTTGATGATAAAGCTCATAGGAGAAGAACCAAATCTGCTCCTTTGGTTAAAAGAGAAAACCGTGCACGTTTTGCCAATTCTGAAACAATCCATTTTCAACCAAGAAACAAGGAAATCTGTACTGATAAATGGGTTAGTATGCCAGCAAAGGAAAAATCGTGCCTTCCACGGATGTCTTTGCAAATGCAAGAAAACTCAAAACAACATAGCGTTTCCATGGCATCGACAACAGGATATTTCAATGAACATGGAAAGCAATTCAAATTGGAGGGGAATGGAGGGCCGGCAAGAAAAGTGAGTCTCCCTGCCTCTTCAGCTGGTTTAGTTGAGCACAAGGTGTCAAATAATCAGACTAAAAGAATTGGTGAACAGAAAACAGCGGTTAATTATCAGAGCCAGCTGCCTCAACAACACGAAATGCAATTTAAAGTAGAGGGGAATTTGGGGCCAGTTAGAAAAGAAGGTCTCCCTGCCCCTTCAGCTGGTTTAATTGAGCACAAGATGTCAAAAAATCCAACTAAAAGAATTGGTGAACCGAAAACATCGTTTAATTGTCAGAACCAACTGCCTCAACTCTTCTCTTTAATGACTGATCAAAAATCGCATTCGTTTCGTTCATCAGCAAAGGAGAGGATCCACAGGGAGCCGCAGAGTGGAAAAAGAAAGTCGAGTGCAGGAAACGACTCCAGTAAACGACTCAGCTCCAGAAGAGGCCCGGTGGCTATGCAAAGACTTAGTACTGCGCATGCACGAAGAAGATGGTCCACAGCAATGGCCGCCATGGACACTTTGGGGAGGTTTTCATCGCTTTACAGTCGCTCTGATTTCCACGTGTTAAATCAAGATAACCTTGCAGTGACGTTGGATAAACCTGTTTTAAGGCCAAGGAGAGGTTCATTGCGTTCAAGCCCTGACGTTTTGGGCTTCACGGCTTCTATGAAAGAAACAAAGATATCAACTATCTCTCCAAATCTGGTGAGGCTTAATCCAGAGCTGTCACACTCCCTTCCGGATAGGAGCAGCTTGAGTAGAGTTAAGTCCTCCAAACCAAGACCGAGGTTGTGTACAAGACACAGTGGTGATTCTTTCATCTTAACTGGTAACTTATCAAGTAGGTTGTCAGGGGTATTGAGTAAAACGCCAGTCATCGAAGAAACGGAAGAAAGTGCAGTCAGTGACAGTTAAAGGGACAGTGTGATAATTATGGCCATGCAGGAGCTTGCTTTAAGCCATACGATTTTATCTTAACTGGTAAGATCATGCCAGCTGTGTGGTCAACGATCTGCCTCAGTTCAGATGATCGCGTCATTGGACGGTGACGTTAAAGTGCCTATGAAATGAATTTTATTTTTTGATGTATCGAAAGTTTCACCTTTTTAGACCTTGGAATAAAAGGTTTAAAGTGTTAGGGACGATGCGAAATGCTTTTTTTATGGTCTCAAAGTTAGGTTGTTGGCGCTAAAAAGTGGCTCCAATTTGTGCGCGGCCAAAACCAGTGTCATATTACACTGTGACGTAAATAGTTGTACAAACTGCTGCGGGAATATAGAGAACAAGAGAGCTGACAAGAGACGTCGCTAGAGGTGGACCAATATTATGTGGCGAGCGGCCTCAAACATACGAGATATTAGAATTCTTCGATAACAGAGGGTGTAACAAAGCTTTATTTTGCTCCAGAGGAAAATAGGCCGGCGAAATACACGAAATTTGTTCGTCGACATCGGAAAGGGTACGTCAGGCGATGTTGTTTTCAATGAAAGCGCTTATTGTTAAGATTAATATTATTTTGCAAAAGAAAATAACATTCCGGCCGGTGAGGCCGTTTAATCAAGCATAATTTTTCCAATCCATATCCTGTTTGGAAGTTCCTTCAAGCCTCGGCTCGACTGGAGAGCCGTCGAAGTCAGTGAGGCCTACAAAAATATACTGACTCGATCGGCACTGACTGGCGAGTAATATAAATGTTTATACGGTATTCCGAATTATAAAATTCAAAGTGCAGCGACGCAAGTGTTCACTGGAAGGCGTCTATTCTACGTAACATCTATCAAAAATCTACACGTACAAATGCGTAAGACTATTCGAAACAAAATACATCGCTGAATCATTGCGTGTTCGATCAGATCAATTTTTATACAATGAAATATAAATCAGACATAAATGTAAACACGATACTTTGAACAGGGGCACCCAACGAAATGTTTCGGTAAAATATCTGTTCGGATGGAAGGTTGGCTAAAAATTTCGAAAAATATCACTGAGCGATTCCCTAGACTTTTCGAGGTTTTTCGGAAAACCAAGAAGTTGCCCTAGAATTTTCGGAAATAATGCGAAAACCATGAAGTTGCCCTAGAAATTTCGGAAATAATGCGTTCCCTTTTTTATGTCTTATAATTTTCGAATGTTTTATTTTGTCCGCTAAAATTTTCGTCTGTCGTTAAAAGCTGCTAAAAATTTCGGTGAGCACAGACAGGGCTTTCATTAAGGGCCGGGCACCGGGCAAATTGACTGGCATTACGCGAGCGGGCCTTCGGCACGCGAGAGCTCCGCTATAAACACGATCAAACAAACGGAACATAGATGAATCCTGTATATGAATGCAGTAGAACAACTGAGTTTAGATCCTGCTGTTTGGAACCATAAGGGAGGACTCAGTGCCATTCGTATAATTTACACCCCCTAACGTTTTCGGATGAATAGGTTTTACGCCTATAATATTCGGATGAGCATTTATATTGCCTAGTATTTTCGCTAAATTGCTATACGCACAAGTATATAAAAAATGTCCCCGAAAATTTTCTTATGAAAGTATTGGCTACTCCATGTCCTCGAACTTTCGAAAATACCCATCAGGATAGCTAAAACTTTCGGATGAGGAAAAAAATCCCCCTAGAACTTTCGAAGTGACCAAAGTTCCCCTAAGATATCCGAACAGGTAAATATTTTTTAGGGCAGCTTCAAATTAACCAAACAGGCTTCTAAAGCATGGAGAAATACATATTAGACATTTCTGACGTATTTGGAAACATTCGGTCGTTGGGTGCCCCTGTTTGAACTCACTTACAAGCCGCCAAGTGGTTAAAATTTCCAGAAACGATCAATCGCTGGCAAGACACTGAACTAAGAAGCATAATTATTACGTATATACTTGAGTTCAAACATTTTGAATAAATAAATAAAAAAATACGCTATCAAGGCACCTTGCACATTCAATTCAGCAAGCCGCCTGAAAAACACCACCTCAGATATGCATAACAGATCAGTATAATTTAGAAACTTTCAACTAGCAAGCCGCCAAGACATATCCTTCGCATTGAAAAAAGAACTTTAAGTAGACGAGCGAATTGCCAAGCCGATAAAATAAGTTCATAACCTCCACGCGCGATCAATGAACTTCAGAGAAGACCGGCCGAGTCGCTAATGCGCTAATATCATGATTGTTTGTACTACAAATATATCGTTCGCGTTCGATAAACGCTAGTCAACGAGCCACTAAAAAGAAATAACAAAAACGCCTCTGTGTTCAATAAGCTTACAACTCAACTGGCAAACCACTGAGACGCTGTGCTACTGAAATGTATACCTTTCACGTTCAATAATCTAAATGATCCAAGTCCGTCTTCTTAATGTTCACTTCCTTCGCTCAAGCGGCACAGTCGGTTCGTCTCGCTACGGCAAAACTACAGTGGACACGATCATTTCAGTTGATCAGGAGTGATCCGAAACTGATCCTCTTCACCTTCAGAGGACTGTAAAGAAACAAATTAGGCGCTGTCTGACATTTGTACAGCCAAAAACGTTGGCAAAATGACCATCACGCTAAAGGATTCCAAGGGAATTATAGCGTAAACAAACCAATGTGTCATACTATTTACGTAATTTACGTCATCACGCACGCCCACTCGCCCCCAGGCTCTCCAAAAATTGGAGCCACTTTTCAACCGAAGTGACGCATCTTCGAGGGGCTAAAAAACCGATTTTCTTTCTTTTCCTCGGGAAATGATTATTGTTTTCGTTCTTTGGATATAATAAACTAATGAAAAACGAAGAAAAAAAATTCATTTCATAGGCACTTTAAGCCGTTGGTCTTGTCTCCTACATTTGTCAGTTGTCCTTCCTTATAGGGGACGTTAAAGATCCAATAGCACTCTTCGCAAAGAGTAGGGAACGTATTACCCGCCGGTGTCTGTGGTCTGCCTTGTTTAAGTTATGGGGGCACCTGTGTTACATTCGACATTAAGTAATGATCCGCATAAGAAGGATAGCGCTGAACGGCAATGGAATGTCAAACACGATGGAATGTCAAGATTTTTCATTGTTACAACTAGTGATCTCATTGGCCTAGACTCAAAAACCGCTAAAAAGTTAAGGTTCAAGGTGCATTTTGTCTAATTTTTTTAAGGTTTCAAGTAATTTGAGACCCAATCGCACAACATACAATTTTTAAAAGAAATTGTATTTGGGGAACTTAATCAAAGAAGCAAAATTATTAGCTATTGTCTTCTGCTATTCTGATTGGTTAAGCACGAACATTTCCTAAAAATTATTTGACGCAAATGGATTTTCTTTATTTTTATAATGAAATATAATTATTAACCATCAGCTCCTCCTCTATTCTTGAAATCAAAGATATTATATGTGGGAAAGAGCTAATGCCGCAGAACAATGAAGTTTGCTATCGTTCTTATGTGGAACAATACTTAATTGTAAACTGCATTAGCAGTCTGGCAAAGTCCCCCGAACAGTATAAAGTGCATTTGAGTATCACATAGAAAGTGTGCTATACAAATGAATCATCATATATCATCATATATCATCATATATCATCATATATCATCACATCATCATATCTTAAAATAGGAAGAAAAAATCGCCAAAAGTGAAACAATCGTAGAAATAACTAAAGAGACAAAACATGCAATGGCTAAAAAAAGTCAAAATTCCAAAAGAAAACAATTTTGATTTTTTTAACATGTTTATTTAGCTTTTATTGCATATTTCAATCAAAACAGCAAAAGGGCTAAACTTCTTGGCCTAACAGCAGAAGAAAATGAAGGTAACTTATGTGGATTACAATGCATCTCTGAATTAGTTCTTACCATACATACTGACAAACCACAAGTGGGACCTATTTTTTTTGTCAGCATTGGTTCTCACCTAACTTCCCTTTTTCAAAAAAGAGTCATAACAAAACATTATAGCCACACTTAAATTTGTGAATAATGTACCAGGAATACCTAAACCTAGCCCTCGTGAGTTAAGAATCGGAATTGCTAAGCATCAGTTGACAAGTTCTTTTCTTTTCACAGCAAAATGTTGTTGAAAATGAACGGTAACACTTGTATTATATTTTTCTAAGCCTTGGACAAAAAGCTCTCCTAGATAATTAAGGAAATGAACGTTGCTGTCTTCCTCGAGAACTTGAAGTACACTGCAGAATATTTAAGAGCCATATTCCGAGAAGATCGAGAATCGTAAGACACTCACGAAAAATCGAATTTTTTCTTTTTTGGCCAAAACATCCCTTTTGGTGAACTAGTTTAAGGAAAAATAGTTTTAGGTTCCAGCGATTTATTTAAAAGGCGAAATTTAAAAAAGTTTGAAAAATGGAATTATGACGGTTTTCGGCACTCAAAAACAGCAGAATTATAACGCAACTTTGAGAAGATGGTGAACGCGTACAAAACATATTCTAAAGACGAAACTTGGCACAAATGTTACTTTGTTCTTACTTTTAAAAACCCTGTTTAAATATTTTGAAAAATGTGCTTGTAACTTATGTAACGGACACATTTCGTAAGTCAACATTTGTGTCTATCAACAAAAGCGGAAATGAAGGCCAACTTCGAAGGCTATAAATGGCCTCTGGTATGTATGATCTGATCACGAAACCTATATGAGAGGAATCCTTGGTTACCGTGTTGTCCTTTAGGAAAGTTTTAGCTTTGGAAATAAAATACCATTCCGACAGTAAATAAAATAGTTATGGCATTTGAGCAACAACAACATTATGCTAATTTGAGAGCTAGTTTCAGGAAAACAACATGAACAGAAGAAAGAACGACTTACCACAACTTGTTCATCGTTTCTTTTGTAGTAGACGGATATTTCAGCTTTTATATGTCTTGTTTAGTCGTAGAATTGCCAAGAGTCGAATATATTTTAAATAGCGGTATTGTCAAACGAAAATTCTTGATGTCATTTTGAACTCGCCGATGCGGAATTTCTTTTAAGCTCTTTTAATTTCGTCGGGATCAAAGGGTCAATGCATTTTGCCAGCCGACCTTTTACCACAGCTCACGATGACCTTTTGTATTAATTTTCCGTTATACAGAAATCATTTCTCGCTTTTCTTCAAAGGAAAGAATGACCCACAGAAATGCCGTTTGGACCTCGTCCCAAGATAATTTGATTCAAACGTGACCTCAAGATAACCTCTAGCTAAGTAACGCAAGCCACCCGCAACGTAAGTCACGTTTCGTGTCACTAACTGTAAACAAATTCAAATTTCTTTCGTTTAAATTGTAACCAAATGTTTATTTTTAATTCAATATGTTTGTACTTTCTAATCTGAAATAAACTGCACAAAAACGGTAATTTATAGGTTGATGGCGTTTCCCAAATTTTCAACCCCAACCCACCCTCACTGCCAGCTCTGCAGTAAAAAAAAATACAAAATTAAATTAAGGCATCTTGCAAATTATTAAAATCTCGTGTTCAACTAACCTGCGATTAGCCGTTTTTTATTTTATTTTATTCCTCCAACAGACGGTCCAAATCGCAGATAAGTATTCACACAGCATTCGACGACAGTCTTCCTCCCCTCGCTCGATTCGCGATTCGCTCTTCGCCCTCAATGGAGCCGGTTCTAGTCAACAGTCGCCGTACCCCTTCCCCTTCCCTCCCCTACCCTTCCCGAACTAATAGTCCTACCTCACCCCCACCCCCCATGTTGCCATGTTGCCGGCATATGTTTCTGGTATTGTGAGTAAAAACTGTTATCGAGAACTGATTCGCATTTTTTTATAGCGAAATGAGATAAAACAAATTATATCAAAGGTTACCAAACATTCTGCAGTTGTACAAATACTGGGGAGTTTGTATAATTTTCCGTTACATATTTCAACATATTCCTTCTTATTTTTTACCAAACATCTTTTGCTCTCGGACGTAAAATTTACACGCAAGTAAGTAAAAAAGAATCAGAAAACGGTCAACATGAGACTGAGCGTAACAGAGTGGTTAAACCCAAAACATAAGAATAGCGCCGTACTATTCCAATGATGTAATTTGTTTATTTCATTGGAACTGATGTTAAACCTCTAGCATAAGCATAAGAATTTGCGTCAAGTGAAAACGAACACTGACGCATACAATTGCGCTTACGCTTATGCTTATGCTCAATGTCGTACGCGTTTTCACTGGACAATGCAGTGTTGGGACCGTTTTTTAGTTATTGGACATAAGCGATGTAATGCTCCCGCTTATGCTTATGCTTATATCGCTAGAGAAAATCACGCTTTATACGCACTCTTTTCTCTGCAGAGGTTCTGAGTCAGTAAAGAAACACCGAAACAGAAAAAAAATCAATACTAACAATAAAAGAATTCGCGCGCTTCCCTTTTTCTTTCACCCCAGCCTCTCCTTGATGAATTCTTATCGCGGCGCGAAAGAGGCCTCTGCGGAAACGACAGATTTTCTTGACCAATGAAATAAAACAAAATACATTATGTTTTTACATCAGTATTGTTTTCGTGGAACTAACACGTGCAACTAGCCACAGCTTTATTAAGAAGTTCCATGTAGAGTCCCTTGCGTCGGACAGGTTTTGGAGGCACACCTCTAACTCTAGTTGCTGACAGATGTTTTGCAGCACCCCAATCTTCAATGGCTGCAGGGACCTAGTCTTGGATCATGGTTGAGATACGAAACGCCAATACACAGGTCGAGACGCGTTCTTGCGCGCGAGCCTCGTCGACTGGCTTGAGCGCGCAAGTCTCCCGAGGGGGGTCTCTCATATAAAAATGACGATGGTGCTCGTCGTACCTTTTAGGGGTCAAAATTTGCAGATTGGTACCGCTTAGGGTGCTTAAATCTAAAATGACAACAGTTAGAATTATCGCGATACCTTTTACGGTATAAAGCCGAAAAAATTAGTTAGAATTATCGCGATACCTTTTACGGTATAAAGCCGAAAAAATATGACAATATAACAAATGTTTTAGAATTGGTACCACTTAGATGTAAAAATTCATTTAGAGGCACATCCATCAAACAAGATTCTGGTACCTTTTAGGGTGTTTTTCAAAAATTTCCGTCGAGCACCCCCGTCATTTTTATATGGGAGTCTCCCCCCGGGGGCAAGTCTCTCACTCACGGTCGAACTTTTCGGCCGCCTTCACACGGCTTTGCTTCTTGAAGGATTCATCCAAAAATATGGACTGTTCCGCAGTCTGCAATCTTTATTCGCCACAGATGTTTACGCTTTTTACGAATAGTCCGCATTTCTTTATCTTTGAAAAACCACTGTTCGTATGTATGTGCAGTCTATACCCGAGTCTAGAGTCTCATGTCTCAAAGGGGTGGGGTGGTGGCAGAGTGGGAGGAATTGGGGGTGTCAAAAATAAAAGTTGAGGTGGGACGTAAACCCCTTGATGAAGATCTGAAAAATGACGACAACTCCGAAGAACATCTTGCAAACTTAAAATAGAAGTATAAGCAAGAAAACAACAAATAAACAAACAAACAAAGGTAAACGTAATATTTCGGTTCTTATATCAAACGTAAGAAAGATAAAATGATAATGCGCTAACATAGGGAGGGCCACTGGGAAGGTGACAAAGAATATTAATAAGCTAATAGTTACAACAAATAATAAGAACCGAAATATTAGTATGTAAGCTGTTCTTCGAAGTTGTCATCATTTTATATTTCTTACATCTGTCGGCGGGAAAGGTTAGCCTGTTTCAGAAGAGCGGGTGGGCGGGGCAGAACCAGCAGCGAGAGCAATGCGCGAGTCTAGATTTTATTAGCGTACGCGAGACTCGCGCTTTCCGCTCGTGTTCAATTGATCTCTGAATGAATGAATGAATTCAGTTATGGACAGAAATATACTTTCTATAAACTTGTGCTTTTTAAAAAACTTTCTACAAACCGGGATGAGTTGTCCTTTATTTATTTTGCAATAGCATAAAAAGATTTTGAAGCGATCATGATTGCGTGACACAAATTACGAATTCAACACGCCGCTGTAATGTGACGCTTTCTGGGTCAGCAGTATTAACTGAATGATGATGGATATATATCTTAACTAAAAAGCAATTCAGGATTGATACGGCTTCCACGCTATGCGGTTTGTTGTGTTTTTTCATCGTATGGTTGTTTTTAAAAGCAGCTAAAAGCAGCTTAAATGGAGGGTATTAAGCCGCCTCAACAAAGTGCCTCAGCAGCCGTGTTGTGATTTGAATTCGCGGATTCCTCGGGCTTGCCGAATTCAACGTCAGTGGATTTATACGAGCAAAAACGACCTATGAAAGCCGGAATTTACTTCTATCGCAACAGAACCGAGGTACAAGTAATAGTGAGTCGCTCTTTCGTATTAATTGTACCATTTAGTATGTATTCCCGAGCCTAGCCCACTAATTTGCATAACTTTGTTCTCGCTCAGATGCCATAACCGTTTAATTCACTGTCTGGATGATATTTTATTTCCAGAGCTAAAACTTTCCAGTAGGACAGCATAGTAACTAAGGTTTCCTCGCATATAGATTTTATGATCAGATGGTACATACCAGAGGCCATTTATAGCCGTCGAAGTTGGCCTACATTTTCTGTTTTATCGATAGCTACAAATGTTGACATAATAAATGTGTCCGTTGAAAAAGTAACAAGCAATTTTTTTTCAATTGTATTACGGCATTTAAAAGAGCAAGAATAAAATAACATTTGTGCCAAGTTTCGAATTTACACGATGTCTTTTACGCGTTCACCATCTTCTCAAAGTTGCGTAATAATTCTGCTGTTTTTGGTGCCGAAAACCGTCATAATTCCATTTATCAAACTTTTTTAAATTTCGCCTTTTAAATAAATCGCTGGAACCTAAAATTATTTTTCCTTAAACTAGTTCACCAAAAGGGATGTTTTGGCCAAATAAGAAAAAATTCGATTTTTCGTGAGTGTCTTACGATTCTCGATCTTCTCGGAATATGGCTCTTAATCAACTTCTTCCATCTTTGATGCATCATCGCCTTCTTCACCTTCAAGTGGTGGCATGTCTTCGCTTGTTGCTTCAGCTGCAGCAGCTTCCATGTCTTCATCAATTCCAAGCCCCAAGCTGATCATTCTGTAGATGCGACCGGCATGAACCTGGGGGTCGTCCAGGATGAAACCAGATGAAAGAAGAGAGGTCTCATACAACAACATAACAAGATCCTTCACAGATTTGTCATTCTTGTCAGCCTCCACCTTCTGCGTTAGGGTCTCAACAATCGAGTGATCAGGGTTCACCTCAAGATGTTTCTTTGCAGCCATGTATCCAAGGGTGCTGTTGTCACGCAGGGCCTGTGCTTTCATGATGCGCTCCATGTTTGCAGTCCATCCAAACTGACTGGTCACAATACAGCAGGGTGATGAAACCAAACGAGCTGACACCACAACCTTCTCAACTTTCTTGTCCAGGATTTCCTTAATTGTCTTACAAAGAGGCTCAAACTTCGCTTTCTTTTCTTCCCACTTCTCCTTGTCTTCATCATCCTCTGGGAGTTCAAGTCCTTCCTTTGTTACACTGACAAGCTTCTTTCCGTCGTATTCCTTCAGCTGTTGCACGGCATATTCATCGATTGGCTCCGTCATGTACAGCACCTCAAAACCACGGCTCTTGACTCTTTCCACAAAACAGAGTGTGAAACCTAATCTTTGTTCTCACCAATAATGTAGTAGATGTCTTTCTGGTTCTCCTTCATGCGTGTAACATAATCCTTGAGTGACGTCATCTCATCACCAGAAGCAGATGAGTGATATCTCAGGAGATCGGCCAGTTTGGTGCGGTTAACAGAATCTTCATGAATTCCCAGCTTGATGTTCTTGCCAAACTGTTCGTAGAATTTCTTGTAGTTGTCCTTGTCCTCGGTCACCTCATTGAACAGCTCCAAGCACTTCTTGACAATGTTTTTTCTAATCACTTTCAAGATTTTGTTCTGCTGTAGTATCGAAAAACTGAAGAAAATAGAAAGGAAATCAATCAATGAAGTTGTATATACGGTGTTTTTTGACTATATAACATGGAAAATGAAGGTAAGCGAAATTTTAATTTGGTATTTTGGCGGGACAGTGTCCCTTTAAGGAGCTGCTGCAGCTTATAATATCATCCCGTCGTCCTTCCAAATCAGACAGATTTAATAGAAAAAAAAAACACTGTAAAGAATAAAGCCCACCTAGACAGAAGTGCACGATAGCTGTTAATGAAATAAAATACATCGTCTTTGTTTTCCCTACTAAGAGACCTTGAAATTCAGTTGGTCAGTTTCTCGAGTTCTGCGAAAACAACCTATGCGCCATTCATTTTGGAAATTACTCCTTTTTTTCCCCTTATAACAGAGAACAGAAACGTGACAAGGAGTTATTTATAAATGGCGAGACAATGTTTTCACTTCTCAAGTACTCTTTATTCTACTCCTATGGTTAGCCTTTAGAAGGTTAGTTGGTAACCGATACAGTTATTATTAAGCCCAGAACACCATTCAAATAGAGAATGGTAAGCCTGTGTCTCATCTCCCTCCAGGGTATATCATCCGCATCATTAGGGAGGTCATTAAATTGCATGTGAGCTCGTAACAAGCGTGAAATGCCTTAACAGCTTGTGAATTCATCTATGTATATAACTGTTTCCCTCTGATTCTCAAAGTACTTTAATTTACACTTCAATTACACAACTCCAAGAGTGTTAATCCTAAGTTTGATTTTGTAAAATATTAATGAAAAACAATGGTATGCAAACGTACTGCCGAAGAGGTTTCATTTTAATGGTCGCACCATAGGATTTCGCACCAAAAATTAGAACTACACGATGTGTATCCATAATTGACTCCGATAGTGAAAGCGTTGACATGAGTAAGTCTAAGCTAATCCCGAGAGGGTTTTTGCGTCTTTATATGACACTTTTATCATTCTGGACGCCATTCTACAATAATAATAACAATAATAATAAAAATATATATTTTTTTATAATAAGAAAAAACTTTATTAAAAATAGCAATAATTATAATTTTCAATAACTATAAATTGATACTCAAATTTACTTAATTACTTAGAGCAGTTTTCAATTGAGTGTCGTAAAACCAAAACCAAAGTAATTACTCTGACCAATCACAGCAGTCGTAAACAATCCAATGAACCAATCAGAGCTCGAAGCAATTACATGTCGCCGGCGCCAAGCGCGGGAAAACGCGTGCGAGCAAGTCACGATTGGTTTTGGTTTTACTTCTGATTGGTCGAGAAAATGGCGCGAGATTTTTTAGCCAATCACAAAGCGTAGCAATGCAAAACCAAAGCAATTGTGTAATTACTTTCGACAGTCAATTGAAAACTGCTCTAATTGATTAATTACTTAATTACTTAATAAATTTCTTTACAAAGCCTTTAAAATGTATGTAAACCTACATGTATATGAAAAATATATCAATAAAAGACTAAAAAAAGATAGTACAAAGTTAATGTAAAGTATAATTACATTTTCAGATTTATGAAAATCAAGAGCACTTCTTTTAAAAAAAACCTATATTACATCTCAACTGGCCGATCAACTGCAACTGCAACACTGTAAATCCTTGGCAACCTAGGTCCTGGGTACCCTAACGTAACTTATGTCTGGTTATGTTGACTTATGAATGCAACAAAACCTCATCTTACTAAGAAAAATCACCAAAAAGTTAAAAAAACGAAAATTACAAGAAAAAAAAATAAAATAGAAATAGCGTTCTCAATGCCTTATTAATGAATATTTGCATGTCCTTTTTCGATATCAAAGTCAATGTCAAACAATTCTAAATTGACTCTCCTAGAAACTCGCGAACCTATAATAATAATAATAATAATAATAATAATAATAACGCGAACCTATAATAAAAATAATAATAATAATAATAATCATCATCACTTTTATTTATACACGGGTAAAGATCAGGCTAATACACAAATAAGGCTAAATACATATTCATATACTTCTAAATCCTAAAATATTACATTCTAATGAAAACTACTATTGTACTTATAATTACAATAATGTAAAGTTAAAAAATAAAATTAAAATTGAAACTAAAGCCTGTTTTCCATGAATGCCGTGTTTAATTGAGAAGTAAGCAGTTGCCGCAAGCTAGTCAAGTTAGCTTGTCTTATATCAGGGGGCAAATTGTTCCACAGGACAGTCCCGCTGTAACAAAAGCTGTTGTTATAGTAATTATTACGTGGCAAGGGAACAGCCAGCTTATTTTCAGATTGGAAACGTCCCGTTTTTATTAATTTTTTTCTTTAAGTCAGTGACAGCAAATAACAATTTTCATCATAATGCCTGACTCAGTACAATTATGGTATTCAAATTGTCAGACACTTGGTTTGTTATTCGGCACACAAAGCTTAGACATAGAACGAAAAATTCGTGAAGTGCGTGTGCGGTAACTCAAAATATTCAAAATTGTCGTTGCACAAAATGTTAAGTTGCACAAAATTGTTTGACACTTGGATTGTTATTCAGCATACAAAGCATAAACTGTAGCTTGGACAAAGAGCGAAGAATTCGTGAAGCACGCGGTAATGAAATCATCAAAATTGTCGTTCCACGAACATCGACTTGTTATCTGTACACCTTGGCCTTTGTTTTCACCTAGATGGACAACAAGCACAAGTTTATAACGCGACATTCCCAACTCTTTGACTTTCTCCTTGATAAGCTTACAAACGCTCTGGCATTTTTCCTTGCATTTGCTACTTTCGTACACTACGTTTGTGAAGTGTTCCCTCAAGATGCTCTCAGCCAAGGTTTGCACTCTTTTAGTTGATACTTTCGCGTCTGGAGAAAACTTGTACGTGTTCTCGTAAAAGATCTTGCCTGTCGAAAATTCGCTGCCGATGATCGATGCTTCGTCCGTCGGATCAGTTATGTGGATGTCACTTCGGGTTGAGGCTGACTTGAGCTATAAAATCTCCTTTGTGTCGAGTTTAGAGGTGACTGCGACTTTAAACTTGTGTGCATTTCTTCCTGAAAGAGTCACCATGTTCCCTCTTTTTGAAGAAGCTGACATTTTTATAGCTCTTATACACTACTCTTTCGTGCAAACTGAAAACCTTAGCAACCTCAACCACGTTTTGTTTGGAAATCAGTGGCATTATTGTTATTGTTTTCTTTGCTTGCGTCAACCACGTTTCGGTACTAAAGCCTGGTTTCCATATAATCGCAACGATCGCAGCGATCGCAGAAAAAAGTGTTGTGCGACCCTTGCGATCATATGGAAACCAAAACGTTGCGATCCTTGCGATCGTTGCGATCATTGCGATTGCTATCGCAGAGATGGAAATTTGTCTGTCTCTGCGATCGCAATCGCAACGGATCGCAACGATCGCAACGTTTTGGTTTCCATATGATCGCAAGGGTCGCAAGAATCGCAGCGATCGTCGATTGTAACGATCGCTGCGATCGTTGCGATTATATGGAAACCAGGCTTAACGGCACTAACCCCTCAACCATTCAATTCAGCAACAAAGCAGGAAAAATGGCTTCGGAATTAAGAATAAAGCGATCGTAATCCACAGGGATAGCTTTAGAACCTAATTGAATAGTCCTTTTTGTGTTCTGAAAGAATTTTAATAATTGTTTTTTTTATGAGAAAATGAACACTTGCCCTAAGGCGAAAAAATCTTTAGTCTAATAACTGGATAGTGGTTGCATCGCATGTTTAGGAGTTTGGCATGGCAGAATATAAACAATTAGGCTGCGATCAATCTCTCTTTTTTTCAGTAAAGATATATATAATCAATGAAAAGAAGCACACGATGTGTACTGTAAGTACCACAAAGGAATGCTGTTTGCACAGCATTCTAAACATAAATTCCCTGGAAGCCTACCAGGTTACTTGGGGCAGGGAGCTTTAAGCCTGGTTTCCATATAATCGCAACGATCGCAGCGATCGTTACGATCGACGATCGCTGCGATTCTTGCGACCCTTGCGATCATATGGAAACCAAAACGTTGCGATCGTTGCTATCCTTGCGATTGCGATCGCAGAGATAGAAATTTTTCTATCTCTGCGATCGCAATCGCAACGATCGCAACGTTTTGGTTTCCATATGATCGCAAGGATCGCAAGAATCGCAGCGATCGTTGCGATTATATGGAAACCAGGCTTTAGCAAACACGACGGCAACGGCAGCGAGAGCGGCACAAAACAATAGGTTTAATGAGCGAAAACAATGCCTCTGCACGTGCGTGTTACATTTGATACATTTCTTTGCCGTTCCCTACAAAACAACAACGTCAAATCATCAAATTATAGGTTTTGAGGAGAACATGAACACACGACGGTTAATTTTCCTTGCTCTATTTGAACTTGAAAGCCGTCCCTACCAATTCAGCCCCTGAACAGGGGGACAGACAGACAATTAGCACTACAAACGCCACAGAAGGAAGAGAACGAGAGAATTCCATTCACCCTCACTTTCCACCCACACAACAACACAATCAAAAGCATCATTTTAAAAAATTTCAAATTACTCCAAAACGACCCCGAAACTGGCAGAATTTTTTCACAACCCCCACTAATTTCATTCAAACGTGACATAAACATAGGCAACTTTCTAGTTACGAGCGCACTGAAATCTGACGACGAACCGGGAACTTTTAAATGCACACGCACACGATGTAACACTTGTCCTTTCATTCACAACGCGGACAAAATAACAGGACCCAAACGATCTATTAAAATCACTGATCGTTTTACATGCACCTCCGTAAATGTTATCTACTGCATAACATGTACTTTTTGCAAAAAGATATACATTGGCGAAACAGGGAGGAGATTGGGCGACCGTTTTCGTGAACACCTCCGACACGTTGAAAAAAATGACAAAGACGCATCCAAACCAGTCGCGCGCCATTTTAATCTTACTAACCATTCTAAACAACACATGACAATCTGCGGCCTTTCCCTACACCAGGGTAACACAGAAAGCCGTAAAAACCTAGAACAAAAAATCATCTTTCAAATCGGTACTCTCAAACCCCACGGAATCAACGAACGCTTTTCATTCAACTAATTTACATTTGTTTTCCTGAACAGTTTAGTCACATTAGGCAAATTAAACAATTTGGAACAATTTCATACCAGTTTAAACGAGCGCAAATTCTTTATTTTTATGACGTTTTCTTTGGCGTTGCTGTCGCGGTTGCTAAAGCTCCTAGTTTCAGTTTGACACCGATGTCATGAAACCAGAAAAGGCTGAATAGAGCGGTTTTCAATTGAGTGTCGTAAAACCAAAACCAAAGTAATTACTCTGACCAATCACAGCAGTCGTAAACAATCCAATGAACCAATCAGAGCTCGAAGCAATTACATGTCGCGGGCGCCAAGCGCGGGAAAACGCGTGCGAGCAAGTCACGATTGGTTTTGGTTTTACTTCTGATTGGTCGAGAAAGTGGCGCGAGATTTTTTAGCCAATCACAAAGCGTAGCAATGCAAAACCAAAGCAATTGTGTAATTACTTTCGACAGTCAATTGAAAACTGCTCTAATATAAATAAGGCGAATTACACGAATTACACGGTTGCGATCCTTCTGTCGTAAAGGTGTCTCGAAAAGTCTATTTTTTACGTGGTCAGATTAGCCCTGCAGTTTACATGAAGTTACACTGGTTTATTCGGAAAATTCGAATGCAAAGGAAAATTTTTCGTTGCGATGGAGTTGTACTAGTTCTGTAACATACTATTCCTTTTGCGTCTGTAGTGCATGGCATCGAAATATGGACGAGCGGTCGCTCACCAAAGGTAAAAACAATAGAAAAATTAGATAATCAGCGTTGAAAGTGGTCGCGGTCGTTTACGAGAGGTGGTCGCTTACGAGAGGTTATCAACTATAATGATTTGACTAGAAAAAAAAAAATTGGTATTTTGGAAAAGTGGTCGCTTAGGAGAGGTAGTCGTTTCGAGCGGGTCTTCGCACATGGAGGTTCCACTGCAATATATAGCATCAGATACGTGCAGCTGCGCGTGCGCGCCTTTGAATGGTGGGTTGAATTGTTCCTCGAGCATTACAAAATTTGAAAACTTACAACCATGTCCCATAAAATAAAATAAAACTATCAATATCCTAAAAATTGATATGAAAATGAAAATTTTAAACGAGAAGAATGTAACGATGTTGTTAAAAGCCGAATCTAAATAATAAAATATCATCTATATGTTTAAAACTTTGTCATACAATTGACATATTATTGTAGCAGCTTGTGTATACAGACTGTTTATCCACGGGGGGGGGGGGGGGGGGGGGGGGGGGGGATATAATTGACAGACACTCGAGTAGGGAGGTACAGCCGGGCCGCCCCAACCCTGGCCCTGCTTAACTGACACAACTCTCTGATAATCCTACCCTGGTTAAGAAAAAATTCCGATTTTTGAGACTCCTGCTTGCTTTAATATTGTAGCGTAATTAAGCTTGGTTTTGTATATTCTTACATTAGGCCATGTAAAGATACCCTGTCAAGACAAAAAGGGATGAAATCGATACCGTGAACAAGACAAAAATTCCGAAAGCCATACGCTGTCTGGCTTGCGCGCAGGAAGGACCCCTCCGCCCCCATTCCATAGTTTCTTAATTGAAATCTGAGCGCTGAAACAGGCCAGCTGAAAGTGACAATTTTATCACCGGAATTTTCTAGAAACACGGAATTCTGCCTCATGTTTACCACCTTTTCATTAAGTACCGCAAACAGTTCTATGCAAATAGTATTTTCATACAATAACCCATCATTCAATATACCACATGTTAACGGTATTGGAAAAGAACCCTTGAACGTCAGAGCGATTTTTCCCAATTAAAACACCAGTACAAATTATATTTTATTACTGACTTCAAAGCATTGAATTGAGCTTGTTAAATCTCTTTCAAAACTCAACTAGAAATGAAATGGTTTTAAATAATTCTCGCCTCTGTAAAGTATATGCATAAATAACCAAGGTAAACATTAAGGAATATTCATGTTATGGAACAGATCTGTATTATTTATTTGTTCAGGAGCGGGTCCACGAGGGTTAATTTACCAAGTTCTAATCTTCCTTTACACTATTAATATAATACATGGATCGGGAATTAGTTAACTAACGTCTAAAAAAATACCTCGATAAACAGCTAGCTCTATAGCAAATCTAAAACTTCCTTTAACTTTTTCCTCAGTAACAAAGAAAATTTTTAACAAAAGAAATGCTAAATGCATTAATATTTAATGTTTGTAGCAACATAATCCCACGGATAAAATATCAAAGATAACGAAGGCTGCGCTGGTTCCAGAGATTCTTGAAATTAAATAGGACGAATCATATTCTTGTGAAAAGTTCTGTGACAGTTGCAATTTTGGTTTTAGATAAGACAACAAAGAAACTTTTTGACAATTATCTTTAAAAATTGTGCGGCCTTTTCTGTTTAAAAATGCAAATTCTTATTCTCCGTAATAAGTGAACAGCGCTTAAACTACGAAGAAAAAATATACTATTTAACTGGGAGAAAATATTAATTTAGTTTTAAACTTAGCCTGCGAATCATCAATCGCCTCTCATCGCCCCCGCCTCCGAGAACGCACCCTGCAACGGTTCAACACCGTCGCTCTCTTGCGCCGTAACAAATATTAACAGCTTCGACTTTAGTACGACAATGAAGCGAAGTAGAGCGACTGTCTAGTCAAACGCAAACCAAATTGCGCAGTATCATATCGAAATGGGATAGGCACATGCGAAATACGTTATTTCAATCGTAGCCAATCACTCTAATCGTAATCAGCCTCGCATATTGCGACATGTTTAGCCCTCCCTATAAAGCTGCATCTGATTGATACGTGCACATATTGCCTATCGCCGTCTCATTAGGAAGGCGTCTCAAAAACGGACCTAATCCATGCGTTTAGTTGGCTAGTCCGTATTCATGAACAGTCGTGTTTTTGTTATACACATTTGATAAATTATTTATTAAAAATTCCCCCTTTAATAACAAAGCTTGTCATTTCTACATGAAGTGAGTGTATTGCCCACGGCACTTTTTTTTCACATTCAAACAGAACGAAACCACGTGTATTCGACATTAGAAGCTAGTTCGCCTCCAGCAATACTTATGATCAAAACAGGTCAAAAGCAAGCTGCAATTACCTTCACAGCATAATAAACAGCGTCCAGCGCGAACGTTCTGCTTAACTGATAGTTTCATTTCAATTATAACACTTCAGGATCTTATCCGACATTCTTTTGAATCGTCACACTTTAGAATTTTATTCAGTTAGGAACCACACAATATTACTAAGGAAAAACATTTCATCAATTATGTGCTTAGACGCATAGACGCAAAAAAAGAACTACCTTGTACAACATAAAGGACAGCACCACCGGAAAGTACTGCTCAATACTTTTCATTTAAATGGTCACACTTTAGGATTTCATCCACAGACTCAAAAGTTAGAACCACCTTGTACAGCATAATAAACAGCGCCACAGGAAAGTACTGCTCAGTAGCTTTCATTTGAATGGTCACACTTTAGGATTTCGTCCACAAACTCAAAAGTAAGAACCACCTTGCACAGCATAATAAATAGCACCACAGGAAAGTACTGCTCAGTAGCTTTCATTTGAATGGTCAAACTTTAGGATTTCATCCACAGACTCAAAAGTAAGAACCACCTTGTACAGCATAATAAACAGCACCACAGGAAAGTATTGCTCAATAGCTTTCATTTGAATGGTCACACTTTAGGATTTCATCCACAGACTCAAAAGTTAGAACCACCTTGTACAGCATAATAAACAGTACCACAGGAAAGTACTGCTCAATAGCTTTCATTTGAATGGTCACACTTTAGGATTTCATCCACAGACTCAAAAGTTAGAACCACCTTGTACAGTATAATAAACAGTACCACAGCAAAGTACTGCTCAATAGCTTTCATTTGAATGGTCACTTTAGGATTTCATCCACAGACTCAAAAGTTAGAACCACCTTGTACAGCATAATAAACAGCACCACAGGAAAGTACTGCTCAATAGCTTTCATTTGAATGGTCGCACTTTAGGATTTCATCCACAAACTCAAAAGTAAGAACCACCTTGTACAGCATAATCAACAGGCACCACAGGAAAGTACTGCTCAATAGCTTTCATTTGAATGGTCCGACACTTTAGGATTTCATCCACAGGCTCAAAAGGTACAACTACCTTGTACAGCATAATAAAAAGCACCACCGGAATACTGCTCATAGCTTTCATTTGAATGGTCAAACTTTAAGATCTCATTTACAGACTCAAAAGTTAGAACCACCTTGTACAGCATAATAAACAGCACCACAGGAAAGTACTGCTCAGTAGCTCTTTCGTTTGAATGGTCACACTTAATTAATGATTTCACCCACATATTATTATAACTACGGTAAAAACCACCTTGTATATAGCAGTACATGAGCGGAGATTTCATTTTGCAGTAAAGGGATGAAGGATCGAATCTGAATTAAACCGTAACGTGTCTTAAAATGTCAGGTTCCGAAGTTCAATGTATTTTTAATTACTTGAAAGCAATTATAATCGGCAGCAAATGGTATTTCAAAGTTATTTTATTGAATGATTGAAAAAAGCTTGAACAATTTAATTTATTGTTCTTTATAGAGAAATCGTTAATCAGCTGAGGTTGGTCAGTTATAATGATTGTGAACTAAACAAAAACACTTGCTAAATCATGCTAATTTGTACATCCGAAAAAGACGGGAAACAGATGAGAAAATCCGTTAATACATTGCTTCAAAAGCACACTCAACGCCTTTTTCGTTACCTTTACAGTTAAACTAATTAAAAACTTGATAAAGCTATGAATCTTATTTGCTATTTAAAGCCATGAATCAATCTATTTGCCATTTCGCGCAACGTAACGGCGAAATGGTCGAGCAAAACAGAAAAATATTATCAAGGCCCGTATCTCGCCAGCGCATTTATTTAAAAAATATATATATACACTGCTTCATTGCGCACTTTAGCCTTGTTTTCGCTAACAAAGCACGCAAAAGCGCTAGCAAACGGTCTATAAGTTTTTAAATACAAACACAACACACGTATGAAACGTTTTCTTTTATGCTTATAAGATGCGCTAACGTTTTTCGATGTGTATTTGCGCATAGGCTTGCAACTGCGTTTTTAGTTTACGTCGACGTCAAAAGCCGGAGGAAACGGGGCCGAATAGAAACCAAGAGAATATAACTTGTTCAAGTGGCCGATCAATAAGTAAACAAAATCTGTCATGCTGAAACGTTCATACGCGCATTATATATGAGTATATGGACTGGACACAAGACTGTTATTAATCTGACGCGCGAGTCATTCATTATGTTGCGCATGCATGTATACTGTGGAAAAATCCTGAACCCTAGAATCAAACGAGAACAAACATTGACGGGGGTTTACAAGAGCATAAGAACATAGAATGCGTAAGAGCGCGGAAGAGTGTTGGCGGTAAAACCTGAGCTCTCGTTGATTACAATTTGGACTTTGAGCAGGTTCAACGGCTTCGATAGCGTGCGAAAGTCGATGAACGCGCATACGAATTGGATGCTGAACGAAAGCCTCGGCGAGTAGTGAACATTTATTTACGCTTTTGGATTTTTCTCACGCTGATCCAGGTCTTACAAAAAAACGGTTTTAAAATGCCTTTTGCTTGAACAATAAAGGAAACTCCTACATTATTTCGCGCGCTTGGTTTTCCAAGTTTATTGGGAGGCCTAAAACGCTTGACTTCGTAATAACACAAAGCCAAGTATGGTTCACGCAATAATAATAAAACTCTTGCTTCATAAGTTGATGGCGCTAAGCGAAAAAAAATTATGAGTCTTGAACTTGGCATGATCTTTTAGTTAGAGAATCCCATACGACCCTAACGCTAAATGATCAAAGGCGTCCATATTTAATTTTTTTTTGAATTTGCTGTCAATTTAAGTTTGTTGCTTCAGGGTTTTGAACCAGATAGGCGGATTTCGCGGGTCATGTTTTATGATAATCTGATTCTACATTCGATATATTGCTTGTATATAGCGAATGTCGTTTTTAAGTTGCTTATCGAGGATCTAATAATCTATAAAAATATAATGGATAAGACATGTATAAATGACGATAAATCCTGCTAAAAGGGCGCGCAAAGGACATTTTCCCGCCTCGACGTAAGACAGTGTTCGTTCGTCTGGCGTATTCTTGTTTCACATTTTGTATGTTGAATACCAAAGAACAATATTAATAAGAATATTTTTGTATAGGTCAGCTGGTGAGCCAATATCAAGGCAGCGAATGCAAATGGTTGTTAATTGTTATCTGTAAGAAAACAATTTTCTCACTTTGTTCACGGCGGCAGATTGTGCCTTTCTTTGAAAGAATAATTTAATTCTGCACTTTGCTAAGGGGGTAATTAAATTGGACAGACAAGAATTTCATAAAGTAAGCTTTTATAATACTCAAGAAAATATTAAGAAAGCATTTTACATTAAAACGGACAGCGTTGGGTTTTCTCGGTTTCATTGGCTGTTGCTTTCAACTTTCAAACAAAAACAGTATTTAATTTCAAAAGGTCGCTGTCATTAAGTTTTTACAGACTGAATGAGACGAGGCTTTTATTAATAATAAATCGCCAAACTTCCTCCAGTGAGAAGAGAAAGTAGTTCTTAAATAGAGCTGAAACTCAAAACTATATTAGACAGGCCTAACATCATTTAAATATTTAATAATCTGTTACCCTTGGGCAGTCTTAGATGAAAAGAGAAAAATAGAAAGATATGTTTTCTGGTATCTTTTCGTCCTGGATTTCTTATTTTGATTCCTCATTATGCATGTTGGCCGTTTCGATGTGGAAACAAAGCTATTAGCTGATGCTAAACAATGCGGCATTGAGTTGAGAGAGTGAAATTTATTCGTAAAGTAGCTCTTTGTCAGCCATTCAATTAGCATACGAAACACCTGTCATTTAAATGTTTATTTCTCATATCGGCCACGCTAAATAAGCTTCCATAAACCATTGCTACCTTTGCATGCTTTTTAAACCGATCACTTGGAAATACCACCACAAGAACACTAGAAAAATGTTTCACAAAGGATACTGATTGTTTTGGAGAATCATAAAGAGGTGCTACAGAACAGATTTCGTTTAAAAATTAAATTTTTGTCACCCGTGAGCGACAGTATTAAAAGTAAGACTAAGCTAATATCTGATATTTGAAACGCAAATCGAAGTGGACAGTAGGCTTGGGTGTTTTAAAAGTCACAACATTTTCATCAAAGCGGTTTGCGAGCCTTTTTTGGCGCCGAAGTGTAACCTAACTTGTCTTAACCACAGCCTTGCAGATGCTCAGTAAACGAAGTTGACAAATTAACAAAAAAATTAAAACCTCGACGCTCCTTGAGAAAACACGAGCCGCGAAGTTTTGAAGAGAAATTGATGGGTTCTTTGAGTAAACTAAAAAACGCTAATGAAGACCTAGCTGATGATTTTTAAGACTATTTTAAACAATCCTGTTTCCTGCCGTTCTCCATGTGCGACTTTCTGTTTTGTCTTGCGAAATGAATTCATAATAACACTTTAGATCATCCTTAGAAACAATTATACATGAAATCGGTTTGTTGTTTGACAGCGGGGTTTGGGCGGCCAATGGGCTGCAAGTAAAATGACCCCGTTCCCTTTTAAAAATGCTGACTTTTAAAAAACACGCCGCGATTCACTTAGACTCTGTCCAAGGCCATTAGATGATTGGTTAACAGTAATGATCATTTTCAATAGAAACAATGAGACCACATGTTCGATGCTTCTCCTTAAAGCAATTTCAATGTGTCTTTCAAATGCATTCACAGTAGCGATGATAAAGTGACAAAACAGCATTACAAAAGCTCGAGACCAGCTGCCGTTTGAGTGGTCGGTGTATAATTGTGGATCCATGCACACATCAAGTTTCACCGTTCACGTCTTTCAGGTGCCCGCGAGTTATTGTTGGCGTCAAAACCCGGTGCACTTCATTCACAAAGTTAATCACCTCGATCGGAACAAGTAAAAAAGTTCCACTTTCAAGTCGCTCTTAGATTTTTAGTCACGCGGGAAGCTCGCAGACTGAGGGTAAATTCGTTAATACAGGCCCTAATCGGCACGCGATAAATTAAAAAGTGTACCACGAGTTTCGAACAATGGGAGACGAGATGCTGAGCGTCTTCTATAGCGGAGACATTTTCACGAGTCATGGGAAGATAAGTGCTAAAGAAATGGCAAATCTTACGGCTAGCTTCGATGAAAAGAGCGAATTCCGCCTGTTTAGAGATTATTTCGGGCTGATAAGACTTGTACAGAATGCGGCCGATTTGGACAACAAGGACCCCGGGTTTGACAGCTTGTACGATTTTACCTACACCAAGAGATCTCGAGTAGACAGCGTGGGTTCTGATCATTCACTAACGAGCTCAAGCTCTGGCGGTAGCCCTGAAATTGAACTGTGCGTCGAAACTTCGAAAGCTCCGGGACCGTCACTTGCGCCTGGCGCACCAACACGCGTTTCGAAGCGTAACGCCGAAAACAACAGCGAGGTAGCCAATCGCAACCGGAAGAACCGAGAGAGCAAGAAAAACAGAAACGCCAACGTGTGCGTTTTTTGCAGGAATAACGGTGAAAGCAAGAAAGTGTATTCAAGCCATGTTTTGAAAGATGCTGAGGGGAACACGACGTGTCCAATTCTCCGCGCATATACCTGTCCGCTTTGTAAAGCGTCCGGGAACGAATCCCATACAATCAAGTACTGCCCAAAGAACAAGAGTACTACGAAACAACAAACGGCAGCAAGTCAAGGTTTGAACTAAAGAAACTGTGGGGTTAATAAAGCGCGCGTCTTCCGCGAGACTGATCGTCACGAACTGCACCTACTAAACGAACGGTAAATCATGATATTGCACAAGCTCAAAAAAGGCTAATGCTCTAAAAATCAAGCCTCTAAACTACACGCTAAATTAATCTACAGATATATAATAAATTATACAAGAAGATATTAAACCCATATTTAGATAGTTTGTTTAGGTTTTTCTAAGAATACGCAAAGTGGTGTTTTGCACTCGATTACTTCACAAATTTACTGTAGATTTTTAGACGGTTTGTAACGTTGCAAAACCTTTGATAACTTATTTACTAAAATGGAATAATATTCTCCGGATTTCGCGCCGCATGCGTTCAAATCAAGTCCACGATTTTGCTGATTTATCCGCTCTACAATTTTGGGGGTAAAAATTCCCTGTTTGTGAGCATGACGAAACATACAAAGAATTTAAAATAACACTTGTTATATACTGAAATTGTCTTGTGTATTCGGCACGTCAAAATTTAAACTCATATAAAATTAATATGTGTACAGGACTGGAAAAAATACTTTAACTTTGAATGTTAAACACATATAATCCTATGGATAATTTTTTTATCGACATTTTAAGCTTTCAGTTTCGAGCTGCAAAAATAAGAGAATTTTTAACCAGTGCTTTCTCGTACGAGATTTCTTGTTGTTTCATTTTCAAACCTTAAACACATAGAATTAGCGTGGGCAGAACTATAACATAAATTGAAGTTGTAATCGTCAAATAAGCGAATTAAAGAAATACCATCGATGTAAAAATTTACGTTCTATTTAGATGGGGGGTAAGCAATATTATTGCTTCAAGGAAGGGGTCGCTTGGCTCGAAAATATTTTCCGAAGCAAAAATTTGAATTTTCCTTTTAATTGAGCAATGTAAATAATAAAAACTTCACCTCGAGAAGGAAATTTTAAGAACCTGAAATGGACAAAGTTGTGTACTAATGATATTAAAGAATACACATCTATTATATTCATGCAATAAAATTGATTGTTTTCGAATAGACCGTGTTGTTGACTGAAGCAAGGACAAATTCATTTCAATTCTACTTTAATCTCTCTTGACAAGTTTCTTTTAGAAAGGATCCTTTACAAACTAGCTTGAAAGTTACAGCCAACGTTCTTAGACTATTGAAATATCACGCGAGAGTATTGTTGTATACAGACAAAACGGTTTGTTATCGACGTTGAAAGAAATAGGGCGGTAGCGCGCTTTTTCACGACAGCTTTTCGTATCAAAACGAAGCGAAGTTTCGAACCTATGTCAAACAAAACAAACTTGAATGGTAATAACGAACATTCTAGACTATGATCGCACAAAAGAAAATTGACAGCTCACAACGAAACTAAAATTGACGACAAATCGACTGATACCGCGATATTTCGCTTTTAAAAACTCAATTTTATCCTGAAGTCAAACTACGCTTCACAAAGTGGCTCTAACTTTTGATTCGGTGAATGAAATCCTTAAGCGCGACCATTAAAATAAAATTAGTTGAGAAGAAAAATCTTGGATTTTTTATATGTTCAAACTTTGCCGTTTCGGAAGCGAAAGCTGGGCGATTAACTTAGTTTCGCATCAGATGAAATGAAGAGTCCTTGTTTCGTGTCGGGAGGCCAGGCACAAACGATATTAGTACGCGCGAATAAGTATGAAAATTTAAGTTCAATTCTCCAGAGACCATCATTTGTTAATCAAGCTGACACTTTTCAAAACGAAACAAAAAGACACGAGACTGCAGTGAACAACACAACAGGATCGATCACGTAAGTGAAAATGTGCGCTTTATTAAGTCTTTGTGACGTACAGTATTGTCAAAATCATCTCTAAAAGACAAGACGGCATGAAGTAGCCATCTTTTGAATTTCGATCTTTGTTTTGCAGTTTGGAAAGCGAGCTAAAGAACTTTTCCTAGCGTGTGATCGTTAATCCCTCCTCATTATCAACTTTAATGCCCTTGGCTCGCCAAAAGGTGCCATTTCTTTATTTAAATTGAATGGACACAGCTTGGCGCCTTTTAAACGCACGAAAATGTAAAACACAGCAAGGAAATGGAAACCACTGATACTCAACGAATATAAGCTTAATCGAAACCGCGATTTCTGCCAAGAAGAACGATAAATCGTGTGCGTTTTAAATTGAATATAGCTAACAAAATTATGCTTCATCCGAGAAAAATTATTGGAAGGAGTTGTGTGTAGCCTCAGCGTTTTAGCGCGCCAAAAAGAATGAAAACAAAACCAGGCACTTTCAAATTTCCTGATTTTTTCTTTAATTTTCACGAGTTTGAAATAAATTATATAAAACCGAACTTTAAATTTAACTTTTCTGTGCGCTTCTTTCTGCCGATACTGAGCTTTAATTCGAGGCCGAGAAATGTTTTAATTTTTATCATGATACTTTAAGGATCCGCGCATATTTGCATACGCACGGTTCTAATGCGAGCGCAAACATGGAAAAATTACTGAAAAACAAACTGTCTTAAATGCACACAGCAATATTGTTTGAGAGTTTTTATGAAAACAGCGGTGGTTGCACTTTAAGGAGGGAAGCGATAAGCCGTTATTGCTCAGCGTTTGTTTGTGCCGAACGGAATTCATGTTGACAACAGTTAGTAACAAAACATAGGAAGGAAACGAAAGCAAATCGACTGTTGTAAATTGGAGCTGTAATTTATGTATCTCACATGAAAATCAGCTGAAACAAGAACATATTTTTAAGGAATCGTTGTTAAATGCTGTATATTTTGTTCAGTTCTCAGATGTAAAAAGATTAAGAAAAAGGTGCGGCACATTACAGTGAATTTTCCACCGCAGCCTGACTGAGCTTAATGTTTCCATGTAGAAAAAAATCCATGAGTTTTGTTTGAAATGAAATGAAATGAAATGAAACCAAATATCTATGAAAGTGCGAGCGTTCAAATATAAGCTACTGAGCAGTGCCTTGTTTTCCATTTGCAATATCCATGGTTCCTTGTGAAAAAATAATTAAGGAAATTTTTAAATATACGATGTGTATGCGAGAGAAATTTAACGGTAATTCCCACCAAGGCCTCTTTTTTATTTTCAGTTGCCCGTTTCACTGCCTTCGTTCCTTGGTTGACAGCCGTCATGTTGGGTTTGAAACAAAAAGGTTCAAAACATTGACAGTTGGCAGTAAAGCCACCACCCAAACAAACTAAAACAGTGTACATAGTATATCGTCATTTAATTCCCTTCTTATGAAGTGTGTTTTTCTTTGAAAGAAAGCGAAGAATCCTATGATATGTTATCTCACTTGGAAAAGCAAATTCAGTCGCTGTTTTTGATAACATCTTGCTGCAGAACTGCAATTTCCTTGTCCTCGGGGGCTATGTTTAATTTCTTACACAATATCCAATTGTTATATCGCCACTTTTGCTTATTTGCTTATTTATTCCAATCAGTTTTCGCATGCAAAAAGTTATCAACGTGTGTTAAGTCAAATCAGTAAACGGCGATAAAGCCTGCCACCTTTCACGTACTGAAATAGAAGCATATATATTTTTAAGTAACACGGACATGCAAAGACAAAGCAAATGAAAAAAAAATAAAGAATGCAAAGGAAGCTAGCCCTATTGATATTCAGTTGTCGAAGGCCATAACAGGAAATAAAATCTGCCCGGAGGAAATACAATTAACTTTTGTTTTTCACAAGAAACTCGAGACAAAGAAAACGACAAAGACCTGCTATGCTGACTGATAACCGGTGCAAGTCAACACGAATAATTTTACTATAAATAATTTCCAACCCTTGTTTGAGTTGTTTCTTTATTGTCTACCCCATTTTAAAGCTTAAAAGACTTGGTTAGGAGCAGAAATGATAATGACAATAAAATAATAAAAAATCGTTTTGAACGTATTGAAAAAAGCAAATTCATAAATGAAATTCACGCACGGAAGCAGATGATATGACTGTGAAACAAATACTGCACCTCTCGACAAGAAATAAAAATTCAACTTGTTTGTGAAGTACGCGTTTATTGTTCAATATACAACAGCAAAAATTGAATAATCTGTAGTTGTGTGTGGGTGTTTTTTTTATTACGTGATGCAGATGAAAACGAGAAACGACTAAGCCTGCAAAATTGTTTTTGTTTGGTCATGGCGTTTTCCTTATAACTGACAAAATTAGTTAAAATGTTTACTCCAATCAGTCAAGATATTAACCTACCGTGCGGTCCTGATAAGCTTCTAAGTTCCTATTTATCTTTTAAGATGAGTTAATGATGTCAACAAAACGACCGACCACGCTTTTTATGTATTAAGAAAAAAAAAAAAGATAAATTAAGAGACGATGCATGCATGAATCAAATGGCTGCAAGTAAGTTCGAAAACTCAGCAAGCCTTTTGCAATATTTCCCGGATATATTTTCTCTGCTCCTCAATTATACAGCGCCAAAAAAAAAAATCCGCAAAATACCCTAATATATCAATTTGTCAGCGAACATAAATACGAGGCCATTTAAATTTGGTTTATAACTCAGAGCCATTTTGCTATATAAAAATATATAATATAAAAACAGAAAAAAAAGAATACAAAAATTCATGTATCAATTTAGTGAATAAAGTTTGGGTCAATGGAAAACAAACCTAAAAATTTTGAACCAAGGAAACATTAAAATTCTAGATGAAACATGAATTAGGCAAGGCTGCAAGCGAAACCTTTCCACTGTACGTGCCTCAAAAGCTTTTGTTTTGTCGGTTATTCCACATTATGTCAGAAGCAACGACCCGGGAGGTTTTAAACGGAAAATTGCATGCATTCCAGTTTGACTTTTATCATTATTTCACTCCATTGTGCAAAGTGCTAACTCGCCTCGCAAATGTCTGACATTTTAGAAGGATTTGCAGTTGTTTGACGAAGCCTAAATGGTCCTAAATGGCAGGCTTTTATATTAATAAATCTTATGGGGGAAATTGAAGCCAGTAGTACAGAAATTCTCCATACAAAGTGAGTTTATATTTTTTACAGTATTGAGATGGCTACTATAGGCCTGTGAATACAGCCGCCTCTCATCTCTTCCCGCGAGAAGCCCCTACAGTGGCCAGGAGCGATGGGAGGCGGATGTATTCGCAGGCTAGGCTGCTACATGACTGAAAAAAATGTTAAAACACACGAAGATGAACAAGTCAAGGGAAACGATTTGGAAACTCCGGAGGCAGCAGATCAGCTGTCATGAAAATGTGTCTCAATTGTCTTGCTGTTGTCAGTTTGGTGTGGTCAGGACATCGAGGATCAGACATGTTTGTTATTTAGTAAAAAATAATAAAAATATATGTCCGGCCTTCTGTCAGTTCTGTTTTTTTTTGTCCTTCCACCATAATCAACTGATATTGAGTCATTAATTATATGTGTTTCTACCTTTTTAATTTCTTAGGTACGAAATCCAAAGGTGAGACCATTCAAATGAAAGTTTGATTTGAATACTTTTTATCATGCTTGAGTGCTTGCCGTGTGACCAACTGACCATTGAAATGAAAGCTGTTGAGCAGAACGTTCCTGTGGTAGCTTGTGGTACTGTTTATTATCCTGCGAAAGGTGATCTAGCTTTTGAACGGTTGTGCATGGATGAAAGCGTAAAGTGCGACCATTCAAATGAAAGCCCTTGAGCAGTGCTTTTTCTGTGGTACTGTTTATCATGCAATCTGCACAAAATGTTCCTTTTGATTCTGCATGTGTAGGAAACTAACTTTTGAGTCTGGATGAAATCCGACCATGTGACCATTCAAATGAAAGCTACTGAGCAGTACTTTTCTGTGGTGCTGTTTATTATGCTGTACAAGGTGGTTCTAACTTTTGAGTCTGTGGATGAAATCCTAAAGTGTAACCATTCAAATGAAAGCTACTGAGCAGTACTTTCCTGTAGTACTGTTTATTATGCTGTACAAGGTCACCGTTCTAACTTTTGAGTCTGTGGATGAAATCCTAAAGTGTGACCATTCAATTTCAAATGAAAGCTACTGAGCAGTTCTTTCCTGTGGTATTGTTTATTATGCTGTACAAGGTGGTTCTAACTTTTAAGTCTGTACCATGAAATCCTAAAGTGTCTAAAGTGTGACCATTCAAATGAAACTATTGAGCAGTACTTTCCTGTGGTACTGTTTATTATGCTGTACAAGGTGGTTCTTACTTTTGAGTCTGTGGATGAAATCCTAAAGTGTGACCATTCAAATGAAAGCTACTGAGCAGTACTTTCCTGTGGTGATGTTTATTATGCTGTGCAAGGTGGTTCTAACTTTTCAGGAGTCTTTGGATGACATTCAAATGAAAGCTCTCGAGCAGTACTTTCTTGTGGTACTGTTTGTTGTTCCGTACTCCATATTCTTCAAATCTTAATTTAGTTGCTCTTGACATTGATATGGGTGAACTCAAATTGTTCAGTTTGTTTCAAGCGGCCTCTCAAAACAAAAGGTAAATGAAAACCTGGGCAATGGCAGAAGGTAGCCGTCATATGTAATAAAACTAGATCGACGCAGATATGCCGAACTCAAAATTTTAAGCCATTTACTTAAGTTGTCAGTTGGATGTGAAGATAGAGAAATGGCTTGGTAATTAAATCAGATCAAATTTCTGCAGCCGCAATGTTCACTGAAGGATGCTGAGAGGCAATTTATCATTTTCGCCTACATAACCATTTTCTGTAGCTTTGAGAGCAACACAAGATGTTGCAGAGAATGCCAAACGAAACTGCGAAACCGAGTTATGCATGGTGAAAAGAATAACTCGAAAATAGGAAAACTATGTAATTACGCGCTTACCATTTTGGTGTACTATTAAACATGGCGGTCGAATTTGATAATTAAAAAAAAAATAAATTTTCTTTATAGTTATTTCTAAAAATGCACCTTTGATTTTTATCCTCGCTTGAGAATCGTTTACAAACTGCGTGAAAATACTTGTTTTTGTTTCGTACATGGAGACGTTCAGCTGCACCACAAACTTAATTGTATAACTTGATCACCCCACCCACGTCTAGCGCGCGGGAAAAGACTGAAATGATTTTGGCTTCAAGAAAACATTCAGCCGGTTTAGTTTGCAAGATAGCTGTTTCCTCTGTCTATTTTCAGCGAATTGTCGCCGTTTCTACTCAAATATTACAAAAAAATCATGCTAGTCAAAGCTCAAACGTTTGGATCAGAACTTGGGACGGTTGTGGACTCGAGGACTTCGGAAACTGTGACCTGGCAAACTTGTTCAAGTCGAAGGAGGACGCGAAACGTTAAACTTCATTCAGCAAACTGCCACAGAGGAAAATACGCTCATTATGAAGTGGAAAGCTAAAAAGTAAATAAACGAACAATTTGAAAGTTTACTTTGTATTCTTCTCTGTGAAATCAAAAGTTTTCGTGCCATGATCAAAGCTTTAATGCGCTTGATGTCTTTTATAAGCCCGATTTCTCTGAATTTTGAGGCCGAATTGAACATGATGGTGCTAAGTAAAATGCTTTTGTTTTGGAAAAAAGCAAATAGATTTTAGTTGGTCATTATTAGTCCTGTGATAAACAATGATTGACGCCACAGCATGGTCAAAACAGTTGCGGAATTACTCGCTTCGCTCGTAATTCCTCACTCTGTTTTGACCATGCTATGACGTCATACATTGTTTATCAGCGGACATATAATGGCCAACTAAAATCTATTTGTTAAATATCGGGTTGCTTATATATTTATCAGAAATATGCCATTCACTATTCACCAGCAATTAACTATTTAATTTACTGGATTCCAAATTCACGCTTTTCCGGTGGGTTAACTAAATCGTGCTTTGAACAAACCCGACCCCGGAAGGAGAGAGACAATTAATGCGGCGCAATTAAGTTTTTGTTTAGGGAAACCTGACTCGTCCCCAGTCGTCTTTCTAGGCAAGACGTGGGAGACGCGCGTGGGGGATAGACACGGAACGAGAGAAGCGCGATCGAAGAGGGTGATGGGAAGGAGGAAAAGGAAAGGGAAATACTCTTTCCTCCTTCCCATCACACCTCGCGCTCCTCTCGTTAATTGAGAGACGACTGGGGACGAGTCAGTAGGGAAACAACACGACAGCAGAAACCAGGCTTCTAACCACAACCTCGTTCCCAGGGCTTTTCCGAAAAGAAAAGCCCTGGGAACGAGGTTGTTCTAACCACTGGCTCTCACTTACCACTGGACCACTGCATCTCGATCCACAAATGATAGGCTCAGCCACAAATATCCGGATATTTAGAAGATTGCAGGATATTTAAAAAAAATTCTAGACATATCGATAAAAAAAGTTATGAACATTCCGTGGGTGTTATGCATATTTCCTCAATCTCGTGCCAACAGTAATTCGATTCAGGGGTTTCCCCGCCTAATAATGTATCCAAAGGTCTTGGTCAAGCCTAAATCATACCGTCCGGTCCAAAGGACGTCGGACACCTTATTGAGACTTATATAACGGAGTAACTGGTTAGCTTTTAGTTGGGGGTAGCAGTTTATATTGTTAAATTTAGGCCTAAACAACCCGAGAAGCTAGGTGGTACTGTGGTATGGTAGGCTATGTAAGCCTAAGCCTAGCTGAGGTCACAGGTTCAATCCTGAGTGAGGATTTTATTTTATTGAAAATAAATTCTAAGTGTCGACATTACGTTATACAAGTCTTAATAAGGTGTCCGACGTCCTTCTGGACGGTATGATTTAGGCACAACCATACGTCTTCTGGTTGCTAGTACTGAACAAGATGGCGGATGCTGAATCTGAAATTGCTGTACATGTAGAGACTTTGGTTCGTGGTTTGTAGTAACTTGACAACAACAAATGAAACTTTTATTCTTAATGAGTCGAAACTGGGATATATAATTATATTTTTAATTCGAAATATAACAACAACTTTTACTGATATTTAGAGCCTTTTGGGAAATTTCTGGAAAGATATTCAGCTGATTATAGTGTCTGATCATGATCCCAACACATGACTTCAGAGAAACAAAAAGCATTCCTTTTGGTATTGCCTCTTATAGTGGGCATGATTAAACATTTAATCCTTCCATGCTTGCATGTTGACTGTTATTGAGGTTCGCTGTATTATATTATCCATAAGCCTCTATATATTTCTACAACTAAGTTTATTTTGACGTATATACAAGCATGACAACGAAGTCAAAACATACGTATCAGGCTCTCCCCCCGAACCCAAAGGACGTACTGATACTCAGGTTGCCTTAATCACAATTAGTAAAAAAAGCGCAACGCCATATCTATAAATCAATCAGAATTCGAAGCCGAAACGTGAAACGTTACCAAACGCGAAAAAAGACTGGGCAAGACAAGTTTTGATATTACTCCAATCTCGTCTCCAAAGACGCTTGGCTCTCTTAGCCGCCGGAGCCTGAGCACGAGGAAAAGCCCGCTCCTACGCGAGCCTGTGTTTGGGTCGTCACGAAACGGCCCCCCAGATAAGCGTTGCGTGACGATCCAAACAAAGGCTGCGTTGGTCAGGAAAAGAAAGTCTTTTCTCGGCAGGTGAAACAATAACTGGTAAATTAAGACGTGTCAGTTCTTCCAGGTTAGTATAGAAGTAAAGGAAAAGGTTCTCTAATTGAAGCTAAGTTCAATTAAGCATTGCTGTACAACTTCATACCCTCTCTTTGCCGTAAAATGACTATCTGAGCTTATCTGCTATCTACAAATATTACAAAAAGGCGTCAAAAGAACATGTTCAGCAGTATATTGAACAAAATTCTAAATCGCCTTAGTTCAACGAAAGTTATATTCAGTAGTGTCATGTATAATTTGTCAAAGGTAAAACAAAATATTTGTCTTTTAAATCAGAAAAAATGGAACGTCGAAGTCCCTTCTCCCTGTTGAATGACAATCGTTGGTTTCTGTCGACGTAGGTGGTTCACAGTATCTCAGCTCCATCATTCGCACGTTTAAGTCGTGTAGTACAGTAGGATGTTGTTTTCCGTTATATATTTGTCATTGTTAAACATCTCTATTCCTTATATACTCCAAACAGCAATGCCACAGCAAAGATGTCACCCTTTCTGTAACTGGTCGAAGCAAAGTTGTCCACATTTTGATCCCACAAGCACTGGCTTGCGACGCGCATTCCCTGACCGCTAACAGACCCAATATGCACAAGACAAATCAGCTTACAGCGATCATAATTCAACCATTTCACCCTTTGCTTGATATCCTCGCACAATTGCGTGGTGAGCGCGCGACATTTTACGGAGTCATAGCTATGCAAACCGTCTAAGCTCTCCTCAAAGGCCTCGTCCATAATTTTTTTCACGATGTGTGGTCGGAATTTCCGGTCGGATTGCGGCTCTATTCGGTACGTCGGTAAGACGTCGGCTTGACCGCGAAGCTTCGGGTCCGTGAACCCGTCGAATCTCGGAGATACGTTGCTGGAAGCTTTCCGGTTTGGAGAGCCGTGAAGGAAGGGACTTGCAATAGAGGACGGTTTTCTGCGATCCGTCCTGTCAGGAGAAAAATTATGAATACTGGAATGTTGTGATGTATTAGTTGATGATCTTCGTCTTCTTTCTGTTTCAGCCTGCCCTGAGTAAACTGAAAGCGAAGGACGGTGATCAACGGTGCTGAAGCGATGTGTTGGCGCATCCATATCTGAGTGTGTATTACTCTGAGATGCTATCAATTCTTGAAATAAAATATAAAATAAAGGCCAAAGTGATCTTCAGTGGCTTCGTTTTCAAGCAGATGACCCTAGATGCAATCTCAGATGAAAAATTGCAGCCGAGTTTGTTTGTATAGCATGTAGAGGCCCGTGTTTAGAATTAAAAACGGCCAAAATAGTCAAAGGCCAGATGTTCACACCGCGCTATTCGATCGCTTAACTTCTTTACTTTGTTAGACGTTGTTGCTTCTCGAAAAAGGACAGCCCCAATAAGTCGACGTTTTTAAACCGATGATCAGCCTTTAAATCTTGGATAAGATATAATCCGCTTTATGAGTTGAACACTTTACGGTTACCAAGCAATGCTAAATGAAGAATCGACTCTTCATAACCTATGTTTACTTACCTTGGGCAAACGACCGACAGAATTATTCAAAATGTTATCTTTGGTGTGGTGCTCATTACTCATAAGATATGCAGATGCCCTAACTGTCAATCTATAATAATTAAAGTGGCTACAAACCTGTCTTAGCGTTCAGTGGGAGTATTTACTACACGCTGCGTACAGGTCGTCATACTGTTTAGTTGTATAGGGTGGTTTTGATAATAATTTTAATTTTTTTTTCCTAGAGCGCAGGATGAACTATTTTAAACCAGCTTGAACTTTGTTTATCTAGCGTGGGCGAGCCGAAGAATAGATCGAATAAACGCCCATCAATCAGAGACATCGCCGAAACAATGAGCGTCTATTGAAAAGACTTGTGCGAATGCGGCAATTAAATATAAATTGCAGATCGTTTCTCTTTTCATCGGCCTTAAAGCCAATATTCAAAAGACAGACAAGGGATTAAGAAGCAGGCGCAATTAATTTGGCAAAGAAAATTTTAACTTTCATTGTATTCTTGTAATTAATGATGACAAACGTGTCAAGGCTTTTAGAACATATCATTTGTAGATTTTTCTTGAAGTCGATGGGGTTGTAAAATAACAGGTTTGCTGCATTTGCTCATTTATCGATTTTAATTGAAGCTATTAAATATAACATTTCTTTTGACTTGCTTTTTAGAGGTATATCAACAAATTGCTATCATCCTACTATTCTGTTTATGTAATTTATTCAACTGACTCATCTAAAAACGTGCAATAAAAATTATCGTGTTCGACGATGGAAACGCCTTGCGAACGCGCTCTAATCTGATGGTCTTCCTGTGGTTTTGTGGGTATCCTGTGTACACACCCTAAAATAATTCCCCATTCAAGATTCCCCGTATTCCTTGAGATTCCTTGTTTTAATGATTCCCCGTATTCCTTGTTTAAAAGATTCCCAATATTCCTTGTTTAAAGGGTCCCCGTTTTAAAGATTCCTTGTTTTCTTAAAGATTCCCCGATTCCCCGCTCCACGCAAGGTATTAGCGTATAGCCTTGTCGCGGTCAAATTAAGGCAACTTCGCAAACGTGTCACATAATATATAAAATAGAATTCAGAACTGGCTTAGGTTCGTTTCGTTTGTTTTCTTTTTTAGGCAATCTATGGAACGTGAACTTTGGACCATTTTTCTCTCGGCTCTACACTACTGCAATTTAGGGACTGTGCAATAATTATCGGGGAGGGGGGGTTGGAAACCAGGGGGGGGGGGGGGGGGGGGCTCAAAGTAAAATAAGTCACTCAAGGCGGAGGGGGGCTTAACATTTTATTTCAAGTGTTTATAGTTCTCACTGAAAGACATGATGATCTGTTCTGTGGCTGAACTGCAATTTCAATCTGTTGCAATACGATTATCTATTCTTCTCTATCTCTATAATATAGAGACGAATATTGTGATAAAGCGTTTCTGGTTTTTTAAATTTGAATAGCCCAATTTCGATATATTAAAATTCAACTTGAAACAAGACCACTGCGAGGCTTAGGGGAATGATAGTAAGGATTTATATGGTTTATTTCCCTAAGCCTCGTAGTGTTGTCTTTTGTTTCAAGTTGAATTTTAATACATCGAAATTGTGCTATTGTCAACAACATTTGAACAGTAGAATATTGTTATATACCAGTGCAAATATTTTGCCCTGGTGAAAATATTTTCAGTTGCTCCAGTTCAAATATTTTGCACTGGTTCAAAATAAATTTGAACCAGTGCAGACAAAATTGTACCAAAATCATGATTTCACTACAACATAGATAATTGTATTGCAACAGATTGAAGATGTACCTCAACCAGCATGGTCTTAAGGTGGTCAGACATGAGGGGCATGTAGCAGGGACATGTCGCAGTGACATGTAGCAGCGACAAAAATTTGTGTAGTACACACTGAGGGACATGTAGCAGGGAGTGTAGCGGAGACATGTAGCAGGGAAAAATTCATAGCGCTTGCACACCACATGAAAATGTCGCGGGGACATGTCTCAGGGACATGTTGCAGCGACACGTCCCCTCGTGTGAACTGATGCTATCATAATTGTGCAACACCAATTTTGGGGACATTTTGTCCCCCGCGACGTGTCCCATGAAGTTCAACAAGTTGAACACCGTGAGACATGTCGCGGAGACGACCACCTTTAAGATCAGTGGAGGTAAAATGGCACTGGTTGCACGAGTTCTCCAGTACGCTCGTGGTGATCATTCTTGCATCCCACGAGAAACCCAAGAGCACGTTAACGAGGAAATGAGTTCCAGTGCAAGCAACTCGGATTTGCAATGAAGTGATTCAGAAGTGGAATCGGATGGCTTTGTCGAACACTGCTTCAAGGTCATGTTTGTTCCAGATATGGATGTCCAACAAGTAAACATGTAGTATTGCTGTATATCCACGTCTGGAACAAACATTACCTCGTAGCAATAACAGGTGGGTGTATATTAAGAAAATGCTGGGTATTTGTATATAAAAGGTGTGTGAAGGGGGGGGGGGGGGGGGGGGGGGGGGGGGGAGGGGGGGGGGGGTCATACAAAATTTGAAGGGGGGGGGGTATTACCTAATATTTTCCTACTTGAAGCCCATTTTCCGGCCCCCCCTCCTGATAATTATTGCACAGTCCCTTAAAAGGGGACAGACTTCAAATAAATGCGGCTTTTAAACATATCTGAATTTTGTAACTGTTCATCAGTAGGATGCCTAAAATGTGTACAATTCCACAATTGGTTTCGGCTCCATCAAATCCTATACTAATTGCAGAACATTTTAGGAGAAGCCACCCACAGTGTGAGCACAGTTACTGACAAGACATATTAGTAAGGAAAACAACGCAAAATAAATGTAGTACGTTAAATAACGAACTAAGCACACATGTCAACTAAATAAGCCTAGCACGTGCACAACTTAAGGAAAATTGCGCGCGCGCACCTGCATCAAACTGAATGGAAATTACGAAATTACAGAAATTAAGTAGGGGCACAAGGATGATATAAAGGATCTAAAAGAACAAAGGATACGGCGGTGTCTCTCAATTCTGGATTGCTAACATATAACATCTAACATCTATAAATTCATCACTAACATGACATTACGCCGGTTAAGGTGGTCTTTGCAAATACAGTTACTTGTTTCTAATTGATTAGACTGTTCACAGTCCCCTATTTTCCCGTACGTTCGTCGAGCTCGATCCTTCATTTTGCCGTCATGTTAAACGTCGCGGCGCGATAAAAACTGGGGAGAGTACAAAAACGATTTGATAAAAAAGCAAGGCTGATAAACGGTACGGAAACGACTATATTTGTAAAATATCCAATATTTCGAAAGGCACAGCCTTTCTTCTTCAGGGTCTTACAAATAATGACATCGTTTCATTATTTTATAGCTAATTAGATCTTTTACTACAGAATCCGGTGCTTCTATTTTGTTACGGCGGTCCGTTGCAAATACAGTTACTTGTTTAGAGAGTACAAAAACTGCTCAGGGGGCGAGGACGCTGTAACCCCCAACGCCCGTTCCCGCGGGATTTTTGCACTCTCCCCAGCTTTCACTCGCCATGAAAAACAAAAATGGAAGTTGCCTTGGACTTGCGATCAATCTCGACTGATCACACGGAAAAATAGGACTGTGAACAGTTTAAATTGTTATGTATTTCGCCTGGGGGCGTCATGCAACCCTTAGTTGCATTGTGTCTTGGAATGTAAATCGCAAAATCAAGAGTTTCACAGACATTTAGTTTGTTCCAGAGTTATTTTGTACACTGTTTTCACTTCATCGTGTACGTGTCGCTGGCAACTTTCACAAGCTTGGAGGAGGGCCGTCGATGAAACTGGAACACGGAACATTCCGGAACACAAAAAGTTAGAACAATTATTATAGAAAAATAAAAATAACTAACTAACCAATAAAGAGAAATAAATAAATAAAAATAAAATAAACTGGTATCATCTCCGAATATGAAAAAAAAACGTATATCTATTTAGTTGGAAGTTGGACGGCAACCGATCGCAACGACTGTGAAGGCTCGCCTTAATAAAATCTTTCTACCGGAGAAGTCGGGAGGGGGGTGTTCTAGCTATCCCCACCCAGCCACCCCTGTTGTTCACCGTGGGTTTAATCACGTGGTTTAACCAAGGTCACGTCATCTAGCTACGGCTCTGTGATCGTGAGAAGAGCTTAATCAAGCTTTGGATTTTTGTCGACAAGATTCACATTCACGGTAAGTTTCTAGGCTGTTAACAGCCCAATATTTTTCCGTCTGGTCGAGGTCGATCGCCGCCATCTTGGTTTCAAAGATTTTTCTCACAGTATAGAGCCCTTACGGCATGGGTCCTAAGACGTTTTTACAATTTTTGTATTTTGACTATTCGATCATTAAAAGTCCTTTTATCCGAAGGCAATTTTAAAAAGAGGTATGGTCAAAAGCGAGGAACTCAGAGTAATCATCTTAGTAACTTCATTACGTGTTATGACTATTATAAACGGATCGCTAAAGGCAGCGAGGCGCACATTTTGATTCAGGGGTCAAATTGACGGTTTATCGTCGTGCTTTTAAATGTAAAAAACATCGTGGTAGATTATCAGGCTATACATAACGAAAAGAATTGTGTTTTAGCCTTTTTTAACGTGATAAGAGTAGAACTTTATGTGTGCAATTGTATTTATTGCCTCCGATCGCCCCATCTCCCAGATCTCCCCCGCATCCATGTCACCATTTTGTAAGATCATTCTGGTGCTCCGTGAATTCTACCCTGGAACTTTGTTCCTTTTTTTAATTTACTAGCAAAAAATTGGCTTTGAAATTTGGACCTTACCTACGTCGAAGCATTTCCTTTCGGCCTCACATCTATTTATTTCACCAATGACAAAATATGTTTGGAATTTTATTTTTCCTGTCCATTCTAAGAATTGTGGGAGAATCAAACCTGAGTCACGCAATCTTTAGCTGCATTGTTTGTCTCATTGTGTAAATCATAAAGTTCACTGTTCACTCGTACACTGTTCATGGATCCTTGTTGACTGACAATTTTGGTGGCGTTCATTAATTGATCATGAGGTGCTGTGTGCTTAAAGTTCAGTTCCGAGTTCTTAAAGGGAAGGTAAACTTTGTAAATTCATGAGCGCCTGAAGCGCGGCTTTCAAGAGTGCCACGTTAAAACGGAATCAAATTCTAGACCAGAAAGGAAATGCTTCAATGAAGACTAATTTATAAATCTAGGAATGCGTAAATCAGAGGGACAGATGCCATTTAACTGGAAGATTGTTTTACGCCCAGTGGCGTCAAAACGAATAAAGCGTGACAGTAAAGATCCTGTATTTTATTTTTTAAAAACTCTGACTTCATTTGAACAATAGCCTGCGTGGCCGGGAAGGGGAAGGGGAAGGGGAAGGGGAAGGGGAAGGGGAAGGGGGGGTGGGGGGGGAGAATTCACAGGCTATTTGAACAAAGGTTTGCCTGCTATAAAGTGCACAGTTTTCAGTAACATCTCTGTTTATCAAAGGTTTGTTGGTTGCCAGTTTAATAGAGTGGAATCCCATATACAACTCATGCAAATCAACAAAAGTTTGCCTGAAAAAATATGACATTAATAACAATTTCAATCCTCAAATTACACAATTTACCAATGTTAAAATGATCATGCAAGAGGATTCGCTCTTCTAACTCCTTCCCTAAAAGAACTAGCGAAAGTGGAATTCATGGGGCTCCGACAGAATCATCTTTTAATATAATCAAATGGATTCATGAAAGGGGCAGGAGGAGAAGTAATGAGATAATTTGCATCTTAGAAGTCTACGTTTTGCCTAAGTCATAACCTTGAAATGTACCACAACAGCTGGTTACAACTGCGAGCATCTTGAAACTGTTAAGAAACCGGAAAAATATTGTAAGCCTATAAAGCGGTGTGACGACCACAACGTCCATTCTATTTTAGAGACTGCCCCCACCCCCTCCCCGCTAGGAATAAAGATCGATTGTTTCTAAACTCCCTTTTTTTGTCCGATAATAGCCCTTATGCTTATTTACGTCAGACTAGCTAATTTCACCCCAACAAGCCTCGCTTTCGAAGTGTAAACCTGTGACAATCTCAATGTATTCTCAAAGGAGCAATGTCGAAAAGAATACCCACTCAAAAACAACATGAACTTGTTAAAGGTTTGCAAGGAATTTCGTACAAACGAGGCTTGGTGGTGAATTTTGAGCTGGTGACGTCATCATAGTTAAGGAAAGTCACGCCGCAAAGGAAACTCACAGTTGTTTTTAACCGGTTTTGTTACACACAGCCAACTAAACATTTTTCTCCAGCTCTCGATAAAACGCTCCTGGAATGTTTATAAAGAAGTATTTGTGTTATTGTATTCCCCATGAAGGTCATCATGCAAACGGTCTAGAACCCGGTGGGGGGGGGGGGGGGGGGGGGGGGGGGTGGGGCGGTCGAGAAGCGCGCGAACATGACAAACAATGTCACTCAAAGGCAACTTCCTGTGGCGAAAGGATCGCGACCGGAAGTCCGATAGTTTTGACAAATTCAAGGAAATGGAAGGAACTAACAATCTTGTTTAAAAAGTGCAACAGCTATACTATTCTGCACTATAACAAATCTCCACTGGGAATACCGTAGTGTTCCAAAAGAAGCGGCCTCCGCAACTTTCGAAATTAGCAGGCCTTACGCCGTAAGGTGCCGCAACTTTCGGGATAGTTGGAGCCTCAGGCGAGTTTAAAATACTTTCCTGATACATGTACATACAAATCAATATGTCACACTGAACGTATCCTGAAACTGAATGACAGACACAAAGATCTAATTTCATTATACATGAGTGTATACTGCTGTTACAGACCAACTTTTGGTGTCCATCTTGGATTGGCGTCTGTTTTTTTTTGTCTTAAACTGTTCACTAAGAGATATTTCACTGCCATGCTTTTTCTTTTCATTTTTTGCAGGCAAGTAACCACGCCCCTGGTGCCTGATAACATCTCAAATGATGCCACTTCCTCGCAGTGCCGTAGCCACATGGAAAAAATTAAAAGGAGCCTGCAGAATATCCAAGAGGACTATGACCGACCGTTTATTGCAGATGGTTCCTGCACTACACTTCGGTACTAGTCGTCAGTTTTATCACAATACCATTAATGAGGAACTGCTTGACATTGAACTTGTACAAAGTAAGAATTCGTTTGCTTAGAAAATCCAAGAGGACTATGCTCGGTTTGTTGTCAAGGCTTCATTGTCAACCTATCTTTTTACACAATAAACCAATGTCTTTTACGGGTTTGTGTTCCTGGACTTCACATCAGCTTGGGTGTTTTTAATTAAACCTTTTTGATGAGCTGGAGAATCAGTGTTTTGAGCTGGACAATTGCAGCTGGCAATGGACAGTGAGCAGCCTTCACAAACTGCAGGATAAAAATATCGTAGCACTGAGAGCTGTCTAGTGACACCGCAGTCAGGCAAGGCAGTTTCATGACAAAGCAAACTCGTTACAGGACATATTAAATTTACATAGTTTGCATTCTCATGTAACTATCACGCCTGCCTACATCACAATATTACAAAGCGAGATCAAAGTCCTTGAAAATGCAAAACAGGAGGTAAAAAGAAGCAGTTATATAAATTTCGCTTTTAAATTTTCCACTGACTCTCTATTGTTATGTCTCTTCTATACTAACTACAGTTATATACTAGTAGTAATCATAGATTATAGTGCGTCTCCTTATCCCGTGGCACCTCGTCTTGACCTAGTACCTTAGTTTCATGAATTAATTCAGCCACTGTTTAAAAGGGATTTGTCGCGAGATAAGCGTCCGGCCGACATCAAACAAATTCACGATATCGCCGTGGGATCGGGCAAAATCCTGCCGTGCTGTGTACTCCGAAAGGTCTCAGATTTTTACGACATATAAATGGTATATTTGTCTTGATTTCATTTCGGTTATTTCTCCGATTCTGAAATCATACTCCTCAGTACATGTACTAATACCGGAACCGGAAATGAGAAATTTCTGAGAAAAGCCTGAAAAAGTGCTCCCGTGATAAACTTCTTGGACACCGACGATTAAGTCACACAACATTCAACGTGAATTTCGCAGGATTTTTCGAATAAAATTACAACTACCAGTTGCAAGTAAGACACAAGACTGTTGAATATAATTCCTTTATTAGCTAGACAAATTTTAGTCACAAAATTGCGAAATCTTTAGTCGCAAATGCTCCCGATACAGGCGCAATTTCGAGCACTGTAAAGTTAATCTGCGTTCGCCTGGCGCGGCCGGTCAGTGAATTATTGCTACAAGACATACGCGAATTGCACCGTACCGTAGAACATCGCGAAGAACGACGTCGGTATTTAGGCGAAAGCTTCCCAAATCAGGCAGAGAACCACAGCAAAATCAAGATAGAACATTCAAAACATACCAGAACGGTAGCGAGGAAAATCTGTAACTTCTTGCTTGATTCCAAAGAGACCCAACAACTTACTTGGTCCGGAGAAGAACCTTCGTCCAATTTTTCCACTGCGTACTTTTACCAGGCATTGAAATATTGAGCCGTACGATTCCAAAATCGGGAAAATATCCGAAACTAAATCAAGACAAATGGATTATTCACATGTGACATTTCGGAACCCCAGCTCCCCAGGATGATGCCTGATTTCCACGCGCTGGGAATGCTGGATACTATTGTGACATTTCAAGATGGCGACGATTTGGTACCGACACTTGTCTCGATTCGTTCCGCTTAGCCTAGACGACGCGCTAAGAATGCTGGATACTGTTGTGACGTTTCAAGATGGCGCAGATTTGGTACCGACACTTTCCTCGATTCGTTCCGCCTAGCCGACAAGATTAGGTAGCGTCTCCTTCGTCGACGCAAAAAGGCTTGTACTACATGCTACTTACATCATGCTGTTATTGTCGGTGTTCAACTACTATTAACTACGTATTAACTCCTTTAATCTAGTTTCCACAGCCACTAAACATTACAATAAACAAACTCCCATTCATTCTTTCCGCGTTATTTAATATTTGGAGTGGCACTCTTTGTTGGATGACAATGACGAAAAGCCACACATGGGAATTTCACACTAACTGATTCGTATATGTATATACCTATTTCAATAAAGGTTGCTTTGGGAATTGGTCATTGGTAATTGGGCATTGGCATTTGGGCATACGGAACACAATACAATGCTTTGCTTGAGTGATCGCCAAACAATAGCTTCCCAATGTCCAATTACCAATGACCAAAGCAACCTTTTTTGAATTAGGTGTATTCTAATGTGCTCTCCTTTATCCAAAGTCGTTAAGTGGAACATCAAAGTATGACCAGCCATTCATTTCAAGGGAACTGTCATTGTGTTCAGTTCTGTTTCTGAGTTTCGTACAACACTGGAACCACGCTTCAAGTCATTAGTGTCATTCAATTTGCAACTGGAAGCTAACGATTGCAGATACTTAACTAATAATAGAAGCTTTAGAACTTCAAAAAGGTAACGGCTCACTTGGCTAGACACTAGTAAGCCAAGAAGTTTATTTGCGTCAAGAATAATCATGTCATAACAACAACAACATTCAGTGTAGAACAGGATAGCTTGATTTTCACGAAAGACGCAAGCACATCATATAGAAAAATACTTGTTAAATTTCCTGGCACTGCGAAAAAAAAAGGTTCCATCAAAGTAACAGCACACTGAGACGCAAAAGGTTCAATTTTGAATCTTTGATAGTGTTTTTCCGTTTTCACTTGTCCAGCACTTGAACTTGCACGCGCAAATCCTCAAACTTAGTTTCTAATCTCATTTCAGTTTGACATGTTTTTATAAAGGAATTGCCAAAAAGATACACAGTTCTCTCAGCGTCAAAAAGAAGGGTGCCTTTGGAAGAGTTGCGAAAGAAACTGACCCTAACTGTCTTCCGCGGAATGAGCTGACATATGATCTGATCAACTCACTCGTAATAAGTTCTTGGACGTTTTCATGGATCAGTCGAATTTGAGTCCAGCAGCGTTGGTACCAGTCACCGAATCGAACGAAGAATCTCAATTGTCATTGAGAGGAGTCGTCGGTGCTAAACTCTGGGCACGTAGACGCAGACACTCCCTCTTCGATCCGCAACGATCCGAAAGCGACGTCGGAAACGCGTTTCTGACACACGCAGACATTCCTAAAATCCGCACGAAATCACTGTCTGCGTTGGGCCGCGAGAGAAAACAAGTGTTCGATAAACAAGCGACGTACAGAATCCTTGAACAAACAATGAACATGGAGTTGTCGTTCAAGACGTACGATGCCAAAGAATGCTCTACTTCTTCAAACAAGATCGCAAAAATGGCGAAAGAGAAGATCTGTAGCACGTTTGAGCTGTCAGGTTGCAAGGTTATCTGTTTGTGCTACATTACAAAACGCGTCAAGCCCTCGCTTGCGATCGACAGTGGTTGTGCCTGGGACGACCTCAAAAGCACCGTGGACAAGGATGCTTTTGTGGATTATGTGTACAAGAACCAGGACATTGTAGCAGTTGCCTCCGTGTTTGTAATACAGTGCCAGAGTTTTGGTTCAAAGAAAACGGGAATTGACCCCTTAGAAGTTCCAAGAAGTTTATCGCTGCCTAAGGCAAGAAGCGCTTCAATATCTGAGCCAGCGCGAAAGCGAAAGGAGGGTGGCGTTTTCTTCAACATGCTTTAGTTGCAGTTATGATGAAATGATGCGTAGAATGGTTGAAAACTCGAACTTAAAGGTACTTGAAAAATTGTGACAAAGTAACTTTCACCACTGGAAATCGTTCCAATTTGAGTCACGGTTAAGAATCCCAACACTATTTTAAATGTCTCATAACTGGATTTTAGGAGAGTTGAAAAGTGGTTCTAACTTTTGAAACTTTCGGTTGAACAGTAAAGGTGTCACATTCAAAAGAATGCTCATGAATACTGAGCACTTCAGTTCCCGTAGTGTTTTTTGTTCTTCAGTGTGTGGCAAATTTTGCTTTCTTTTAAGCGCGATTTTAGCACTTTTTGAAGTTTAATTAACAAGAATGATTATGGCTTCACTGGAGTGAGAATGCTGTTTATTACAATTTTACTTGAGTGCGTAGACGCGTACGTGAGCTGACTACAATTAGTAGTCTTTTGTTCTCTGGAAGATGAAAAGATGTTTTGTTTAAGGGTGCTTACCTTTTGTCAAAACTGGCCGGCCGGACCGCTCAATTCGTAAATATTATTCCATTATTTGCCAGAACTGGTCGGCCAGACTGGTAAATTTGGAAATAGTATGCACCCTTTTGACGGACTTGTAGGAACACGTCTTCAAAAAGGGTGAAAAAGATGCATTCTAGTTACAGACAGACCGGTCTGGCCGATCAGTTCTGACAAATGGTAAGCGCCCAAAATGAACCACTTAAGGCTCAATTTGTTTTCCCGGTGGGACTTGGCCAAACAATCAGTTGTACATACAAATTGTTGTTAGTTGAATAATTGAATAATTCATTTGGTTATTTAGGATTTTATTCACGCACGCAACAATGGCATGTTTATTTTAAAAATGTAATTGTTTTAATACTCATAGGGTGTGATTTGTAAACTGAGATATATTCGCACGTGTAGATATAAATTAAAGTAAAACGAGGATATACAGTGATAAGTGATGGCCCTACACTGACCAGTGATGGTCCTCTTAAAATTAACACTTATAAAATGTTGATTATATAGGATTATATTATAGAAACCCGTTGCACACAGGGTAGTTTATAATTTATATACTATAGATATTTAGTAAAAGAGACAAACAAACCTAGTAAAATAGAGATAACGAAGTAATACTTATTAGGCCAAAGCAGGAGCCAAAGTTAAGAAAAATGCAAACTTCTTTTTTACTCAACTTTTTTTATGTATATGTATCCATGGAAGCAAGATCACTTGTGATCTTTGCAACGTTGTAAATTTGCGCAAAATTATTAAAGAACACAAACGGCACAGGAAGACAACACACATTACTTAAAAGTAAATAAAAGAAATGAAATATATATATATATATATATATATATATATATATATATATATATATATATACTGCCTTATTTCAGGAGCCGCTCGGCCCCTGCTTATTTTAATTCCTAGCGTTTGGGAGAAATTTGCAATAAGACAAAGCCGTCAATTTCATAGGTTTTGTCACATAACCCTGCTTCTATAATTTTAAAATCTACATTGGCTACACACTAGTCAGAGTAATGTTAATTGTTTGAAAATACAGAGGACCACTCAACACTACAATAAATTTCACGGTTACTTTCTATCCGGATCTCCTTAGAGAAGGGATGTTGTACTACACGTCACTTAATAAAGTGTAGATCAGACAATTCAATAGCCTGCGTAGCTGGCGGTTTTGTTGGCGCGCGATACTGAAATTCGCGAGTGTAACCAGTGTAGGAGACTATGGGTTCTCCAGTCGAAATATTGACCAATATTAAGCCTGCCTTTAATTTGCGTTATACTTGGCTTGCACGCAGATAAGACGGGGTTGGGGGAGGAGGGTTGCACGCAGGTAAAGCGGTTAATTTCTCAAAGAAACTGTGGTGCTGAGTCGGCGGGGAAATGAAACACGAATATAACCCTTTGTCGAGCGAATAACGGTTTCATCTGTTACAGTTTTGCCCTATTCTTGCCCCCACAGCCGCCTGTCATATTGAATTGTTAGCTAGCGAGGACAACTCGCACTTGAAACACTCAAGTAGTTTAAGGCCTGGGTCAAAGGCTTGAATCAGGAAAAACAGTTTATTCCTGACAAATTTAACACAGGGCATGGAACTGAATCGAAATTTAGCACATGGAATGGTCTTATCGTCCTTAACATTTTTAAGTATAATAAGCTTTCTCATAAGTCACGTGACATGTCACGTGGTCATTTTTCTTAAAATAGCAAATATTTGACGAATTGCCGACGGGTTTAAGAGAAAACATTAAATAAAAACGCTTTTCTGATGCAGATTAAATATTTCCAGCCTTTCACGTTTGGAATGATCGTCCATTTTTCTCCAAAAACATTTTGTGAGGACAAAAGTCATTTTTAAGTCCAAAATGCAACCTTTGATTTTCTATAACTATAATTTTAAAACTCGAGGCCAATCATTCCAAACGTAGAAGGTTAGATATGTTAAACCCCCATCGGAAAAGCTAATTTATTCAACTATACAAAGAAAATTCGCTGGCATATCGACGATTTGCTTAATTTTTAAATTTTGATCACGTGACTTGTCACGTGACCAAACTTATGCGTTAAGGCAGAAGAAGACGTCAAGATTTACATTCAGGGAAAATTTCAACCTGGTTTAGGCAATCTAGCCGAAGATAAGTGTCAACCACATTTTCGGAACAGACTTTAAACCCAGGCCTTAAACTGCTTGAGCACGAGACCCGACGAGAACAGGTCGGTTTCCGAGAGAGAACATACGGATCCGGGGAAGAGGATGATTTTGCTATTGCACGGATTCTGTTAATAATATCGCCTACAACACAGGCTAGTTCACAGTGTAATTGATTATGCGAGGGCCGTATATTGATCGATAGACGGCGTCTGTTGATCCAATCAGACTGCTGAGTGCGCATAATCCCGCCATTTACACAGGCTTTTGCCTGCGGTGGTTAAGCCGCGCTTGTGCATGTTGCGCGTGCCCACCTCCGCCTCTTCGCTCTTCAGTGCTACACGCAACCACATTCACTGGACCGTCATTGATTACTAATAGGCAACGTGTCCAAGTATGTAACTGTGATTAAGAGCTCTGGGTATTGCTCAGCATATAACGACTGATTTATTAGTAGGCTATTTAAACTGCGATGGCAATCATAATTTACGTTTTTAAAAGGAATGTCATTGCGGGAAGATGATCATAGTTATCAATAATGTACAATTTTTGTTCTGTGGCGGTACTGATATCGATCCATCATCTTTTGAAGTTATGGTCGTAAAATATATTCGTCGCACTTTACTGATGGCACAAATATACAATCAACTTGCGGAAAGCTCGCTATAGGTATATCTTGTCAGTTACGGACTGTTGCGAGGAAAACCGTGACACCAATTCCTGATTAGTTAGACTTTAATTACAAACAAGCTTACCGATTTCCAATTCTTTTCCATAACTACAGTTTCATTTGAACGCTGTCATGCAATTTTCTTCTGTTGTTATACTGATTAAATGCTGAGTTTTTTGCAGAGACCGACACGAAAGCTGTAAGTACTTACGTATGTAAATCGATAAACAATCAGAAACAATAAACACCCACGAGTTAATTGTTTCCTATACTTTGCTGATAACAAATTATGTGGTTTTAGATCTTATAAAAATCAAAATAAGTGAAGTTCCACCTGTATTCCGAAGCCTTTTAAAAAACAGGCTGACACTGGGAGTCAGATACGCCAGATACGAAACAAACCTCCACTCACAACTACTCCACCACCCCTAAACGAGCACCTCACAGGACCCCTCTCAGTGACAATAGCTATACGATTTCATGCCTTAACGTACCTGTACAGCTGAGCAATCCACTTGTATCATTATGAACCTCCCCATATAAAGGCCTTATCTCTACGGCCATAGCAAGCAAATTCTGCGTGAAGGAGGCATTGTAAATAGATTTAATTGTATTACGTTAAGTTGCATCTGTTGCATCAAGAGAAAACCATGATTTGCTGTCAGTATCAGGTTTGAAGATTAATTAAAGTTGATCAGAGTCGCAAAATGACATTAATTGTGGCGCTGGTGGCTAATGTGCTTTTAACAAGTAAAACCTTCTCGAGTCGTTTAACAAAGTTCAATACTAATTTTAAAGTTCGTGGATGAATTTCAAAAGCTGATCACTTAAAAGAAAGTTACTGAGCTGCTGACTTCCACATGCAAGTTGAACTTTTAAGACCTTTAGAATTAAATCCGTGTTTCTGCGATAATTAAGATCACGGGTGGGTCAGCATTAATCATGGCATTAGTCACGGGAATTTAACCTAAAAGAAATACAGTACATAGTTCGATAGTCCTTTCAGGTTATATCCGCTTTTCTCTCCTTAAAACAATAAAGTTATGAAGGAAACTAACTTTCGAGTGAAACAAATCCGTGTAAAAACACGTCAAACGAACGAACCCGCGTGATTTGATCGGTTGATTTACGATTTGAATTGATCGGTTGGTGCCCTGGGGCCAAACTGCTTATTATGCGTCACGAGAGCGGCTATACGTTTCACTAATCTCTAAAAGAATTTTGTTGACATTCAAACGTCGTAAACAACGTATTGTGTTAATTTGGTCAGAAGAGGGCCGCTACCCTTATTACAACTTTTGCCAGCGAAGCAAAACAAATGCACAGTTTGCGTGTTCGACGCGACAATCGTGAGTCTTTGTTCCACTCATTTCCTTACGTGAGACACCCATTCTGAGGGATCACGAACCACGAACGGAAACAGAAAAAGTATTTAAACAGTAACTAGTAGGACTCGAGCTAAATCAGCGCAAAGCGAACGAGTTGAACAGTCAGTCTGAAAGAAGGCGTGAAGGAGGCGGGTGCAGGTCTGTTCACCGCGCGAAACTTTTGAAATGGATTCAGAAATTTCTATGAAGAAAGCGATTCATGAACTCGAGGGAATAACTCTCGCAAAGAACACTGCATCAAGATACAGAAAGACCTCATTATTCGATGCCAAAGAGCGGCCCAAGGCACGAGATGAGGATCGCGGGATCGCTGTTATGACACATGCCGATTATCCGCTGCGAAGCCGCTCTCGATCGCTTCCTGTTGATCCAGAAAAAGTGAAGATCCCGAGTGGGTTTATTAAAGACAACGTAAGCAAGATGGTCCAAGAAGTGTTGGAGACTAAACTCAAAGGAAAGAGATATGACGCAAGTGAATGTTCTGCGCTCACGAAGCAACTTGTAAACACGCTACGCGATAAAGTTTCCGCGCTGGAAATGAAGAAGTATAAGTTCGTTTGTACGTGTTATGTCACGAAGAGGCTGAAACCCCCTCCCTCCATGCAGAGTGGCTGCGCTTGGGACGAGGGAGCGATCGGGGTGGACAAAGACGGTTTTGCAGAGTATATTTACAAGAGCGATGAACTTATTGCCGTTGCTACGGTGTACGGCATTTACGCGGAGAGCAAGTCAGAGAGGGAGAAGTACATCAAAGCAATCAAAGACTTTATTCACTCTCCTATCCCAGAGTAAGTTTATTATACATCGAAGAACTGAGAATGCAGGCTAGGCGTAAGTTATACCTCATAATAAACAGAAATGGTAATGGTGTTATTGTATATCACAAGACAAAAATAACCACGTTATTAACTTAACAATAGGTGTTAACTTGAGCTGCTTACATCGACAACATTGTGAATGTTTTGTTAACCCTTGCCAAGTTACAGTGTCAACCCTTGAGTCATATGAAAAAGCCATAAATAACTTTTGATTCTTTGAATGGAATTCTAAAATGTGACAATTCAAATGAAAACTTTTGAGCGACAATTTTTTTACTAAAACATTTTGCGAAACTTTTGTCAAGTTTTTCAAGTTTGGTCAGTTGTTTTAGAGTTAACCGTTCAATATACTTCGAAAGATCTAAAAGTAACTTTTACTTATGAAAGACGTGGCAAAAATCTTGCCTACCAACTTACAAGGTCGGCAGATTAATTAGAGCATTTTGTAGCGATATGGTATAATCATAATAGTAATTGGTCATTAATCATAAACATATCATATAGACCAAGTTCATAACCGGTTATGTAACTAATTACCATCCAACATCGAAAATATACATAGCAATTTTAACAACCATGTTAATTTGTAAGAGAAAAAGAGAAGTTTTTTCTCGTTAATTACAGGTGGCGGAAATTAGGACGAAACCACATATAAACATTTTGCGTGCGCGGCGGCCGCACATCAGCATATGATTATATTTTTTTTATAATCGATCCGTTAAATTGACATAACAGGTCATATCATGTCGAAGGGCGACGAATATTAAATGTTATTAATCATTTCGTGACTAAGTGGTCATGCCATAAGTCACACATGAGCTATTTAGTGGAGATCAATTTGCATATTAGTTTCTACCACGGAACAATGATTTAATTGTATACGTATTGATAACAAAACTGATGTTACTGGTGTAAAAATATGTTTGTGTATATAGTAGAAGTTGTAAACTCAGTCAGTACTTACACTAACTAACGATACTAACTGACCAACGAAGGTTCCAATCAACCAATGCAACTAACCGAGTAGGTAGGTAGGTAGCTAATTAAGTAACTAGTGGCTTACTTATCACTGACTGACTAACCGACTAACTGACTAACAGACTAACCGACTAACTGACTGACTGACTTAGAACTTACTATAACCAGGACTAACTGATAATTAACTAATTAAACTTACTTATAAAAACAACCCTTGAACTCCCAAGAGCGCCAAATCTCAAAATTGAAGAAAAATCCCAAATTTCGCTTTGTAAAATATTAAAAAACAAATGGTATCATGCAAAAGTACTGCTGAAGAGGTTTCATTTGAATGGTCACACCATCGGATTTCGTTAACATGCTCAAAAGTGAGAACCAGGCATGTCTCCATAATTGACTCTGGCGTGAAAGCTGTGAAAGGGTTAATTACCAGTGACTGACTGACTGCCTACTAGTAACAACTAACTATAACTAACTGAAAACTATCTAAAGGACTTAGTAACTAAGTAAACCATTCCTAATTATATATATAATAGGTAAACTTAGTTTCTAGCGCCTGTACTTTTTGTAACTTTTAGTCCAAACTCATTTTAACGTGAAATTCGAAAATATAAATACTTGTTCATTGTACCACGTAAAGATTTATCAAAGTAATATTTGTTTTGTTGCTGAATTAGTGCTTAGACAGCTTATACCAAGCCGAAATTAATATACATAAACAGCTACAGTTAATTTGACAATAATTTTAAGAACTTTATAAAACTAACACATAATTCATAAATAAGGAAAAAATGTTTATAAAAGTAAATTGTACTTATAATAAAAATAAATTTCTTTATTTTATCACAATCTTCTATACGTTATATTTATCATTACATTGATCATAAATAAAGAAGAATATTTACAGAAAATTATCTTGTTGTTTTTGCTCATGGCTTCACGCAACTGGCAAAACCATCGTTAAATGTTTTAGCCCTAAATGTGATCAGTATCTGATTTCTCCCAGATTCAAGCATGTAGATAATATAAGAATACATCAACCAATCAATCGTCTGTTATAATTTTAGAATGAATAGTTTGGACAATTCTTTGAATTCTTCTATCAAAATTATCGCTGAGATGTCAAAAATTGCTTGACAGCTCCACCCACATTGTAAATTTGATACGGCTCGATGTCTTATTTTCGCGGGAAAATACATTGTAGCGTGTCGATTTCAACGAGGGCTTCAGAGTTTTGGCTTTTGAGTTTTAGCGTTTTGGTTCTCCAAAATGTAAGCGCGTTCGGCTCAACCGAAATGTATGTTTGAGGTTCACTAAAGAAGCGAAACGCGAATCTTGCTTAAAGAGTATACAAAAGTAACCACTTGCATCCGTAAGAATTACAAAACAGCTAACATCCTGGAGATTCAAATATTTCAAACCATATGCAATGACGCCATTCATCTCCTCATGGAGGTACTGCCTAGCCTCGAGAAACACGACAACTTAAACGCAGAATAAACTCCGAGGAGCTAAAAACAATTGCAAGATGCCACTATTCCAATATAGACCGTGGCTATCGCATAATACTTGGATCTTTATAGACTCTTTTAGCCGTGAGATGAAGAAACACTATCTCGCGAGTTATGCTAACCGCAGACTTGCGCTCACATTAAATCACGGACTGAGAAATGAACTGATCCTAAGCAACAAATAATTCCTACTTAAGCGACTACTACTGATCTTGCAACTCTTTCAAAGTGAGCCAAGAAAACTCCATTGTTATGCCAAGAGCTAGCAAACAAACGACGCATAACTAAATATTCTAAACGGCTCTGGAAAGCGTAAATTTCTCCTGTCAGTATCACAACTAGAGATTTTTTCCTAAGATTAAAGAAACGACAACATTTAGAACAACAGGCCTGTTATATCTCTATTTTGATCCAAAGGGAAAAATCTCTCAGGCACGTACTGTTGGGATAGACTTATTCTAAAGCTGGGCTAAAATGCTTTTAGCGACGAGCAGGATTTGTGTTAGGCCTGTCACCTTTTATGTGACAACGAGCGACGAAAGGACAGTTTTCATCCTTCAACATTGATGTAAACTTCTCGTTTGTTCGCAGCAGCATAAACGACCTGGATTTCACAATTCCGAACAGTATTTAACGTATCTCCTTCAAACTTTAGTTCGGCAAGCGGGAAAGGTTGAATTCATTCGACGTTATCTGCTCATCAATGAAGCTCTTTAGTGGGCAGATGACAATAATTGTTGGCCGTTCGACCGGTATTAAACGAAGAAGCTACAGCATTTGGCGAAACCGAATTCTTTGTTAAAACAAACAATTGATAAATTAGGCTTTTTCCACAGCCGGTTGGTAGCACACCAAAAATATCTCTTCCACTAAGAAGCGAACGAACTGCCTTCTTTTGTTCTTATTTTAAAACAAATCCCAAATCTCTGGCAAGCGCATCCAAATCCACGTCTTTCATTTTCCCGCGAAGAGCTCGCTTTACTACAGGGCTTCGAATATCTTCTGACGAGGTGTGATGACATCTTTTTTGACAGGTAGCGTAATTATTCAACCAATGGGAATTTCTCTTTCCTGGAGAAAAGGGAAATCTCAACGAATTCGTTGTATGGAAAGGCGACAGTAGTATTTTTTAGCGTCTCTCCCCAGTCCCACTCTCCATATTCCCACTCGCTTCAGACCTTTCGTTCGAAGACCGCGCGCATTCGTATGACCAACGCAAAAAATACGACTGTTTTGCAGTCTACGTTCAAGGCATCGATGTTTTTTTTATTCGCCACTCGCTCCAAGCCTTTTTTGACAAACGCGCAAACATGAACCACTGGACAAGATCTTGCTTAACTTTTTTTTTTTTTTTTAATTTTTTTTTTATTGAAATCAACAATACTTACGACTCCACAACTACTTACACTATTTACAATATGTTCGATTTTTACGATACAAAAGACTACGATACTAACTAGGGATTAGTATTAACTTACAAAAATAGTTTTTAAATGTATGACAACATAGTACAAGCTAAACGAGCTAAAATAAACCAAAAAGGACATGTCACAAACACTAACAACAACAAAAAAAAAATACATAAAAAAGCTCAAAATTTAACTTCCAATTTACATTTATGTTTTTCCATATCCAGATGATTTTTCATAAAGGCGAAAAAAGCTTCCCAGATATATTCTTCTTCTCTCCTTGAAGCGTTGTAAATATAATATTTGGCTAAAATTATGCAGAGGTTTAAACCAAGACGAAGAGGGAGATTATTAGTGATACCGTAAATGATATTTGTCTCCGAAAGAGTCAACACTTCTTGATTTTTTTCATTCCACCAATCGGTGAAACGTGTCCAAAAGGACATCACGTGGGAACAAGTTACAAAAAGATGTTTTAGAGTTTGTTTCTCGGTGCAAAGATGACATTGTTCGCTTAAAATAATTAAATCCCTGAATAATGTAGCGTTTGTAGGCAGACTGTGATGGATGATTTTAAATTGGAAAATAGCAAGTCTAGTATCTTTTGTCACTTTAAAAGCGATACTGTAGATATGATGTATTGTTTCTTCGTTAAGGCCAGCATTTTTCATTCTTTTTTCAGCTGTAGGTGTTTCGAATTCCATCTTCACATACATTTGGCCAGCTGACTTGCAAGAAATTTTATCTATTGACATTCCGCTATGATCGTTTGCTTGTAAAACCACTGGCGCATGTACGTTTTGCGCCTTTAATTTTTTAATCCATTTTTTAGGAATTGCATGGCACAGGCCATGATATCTTAAGAAGTTCGTCTTTATAGGAAACTTAGAAGAAAAATCATAAAAAGTTAAGAAAGAGCCATCTTGGAAGATATGATTAATTTTAGTAATGCCTGCCTCATGCCACTGCCTATAATAGACAGAGCAACTTTCAATTCTAATGAACCTGTTGTTCCATATTATTTCATCTAGGATTTGCTCTTTCGTTTCAGGATTAGTACAGTTGATTTTTTGCCAAGATTCTAGAGTTTCCTTATAGAATAATAGTGGTAAATCAATTGGGAGATATTTTAAGTCGAAGTTGCACCCAAATAAAAAACGACCGCCTACAGATTTTATAGGTATTCCATAGGAATATGACACCAGCTAGCGTCTGCAGTGCTATCATTTAACCGTTTGATCCACATTACTTTGAGAGAATTATTGATGATTTTAAAATCAGGCATGTCGAGTCCTCCTCTTTCTTTAGGCCCTATCATAGTTTTATGCTTTATTTTGACTTTTTTTCCACAGAGAAAATTTTTGATAACTTGATTTACTCTGTTGATAAATACTATAGGAAGTGAAAGCATAGACGTATTGTAGACCAGTTTGGACAGTGCAAGACTTTTCAAAATGGTTATGCGGCCGTATAACGTTAGATTCCTTGGATACCATAAATTTAATAGGGTTTGCATTGACGTAAGCCTTTGATCAAAGTTTTTCTGAAAGGAAACAGTATCATTATTCGAAAAATGGATCCCAAGCGCAAAAACGGGTTCAGAAGGCCATGCAATTCCAAAATGTTTTGTCTCGTTTGATTGATTAGCGCCTAACCACATTCCTTCAGTTTTACTAAGGTTCACTTCGAGGCCAGAACATTTCTGAAAATTATGCAATAATTTAAACAAGTTTTCCGCAGATTGCAAGTCTGCCACAAAGGCGGTAGTACGGAAGCTTTTAAGGGACATCTGTAAACATCTCAAAATCTGAGTTCGAGTTCGAGTTGCAGTTCGAGTTTGAGTTCGAGTTCGAGTTTGAGTTTGAGTTGCAGTTCGAGTTCGAGTTCGAGTTCGAGTTCGAGTTCGAGTTCGAGTTCGAGTTCGAGTTCGAGTTCGAGTTTGAGTTGCTGTTCGAGTTCGAGTTTGAGTTGCTGTTCGAGTTCGAGTTTGAGTTGCAGTTCGAGTTCGAGTTTGAGTTTGAGTTGCAGTTCGAGTTCGAGTTCGAGTTCGAGTTGCAGTTCGAGTTCGAGTTCGAGTTCGAGTTTGAGTTGCAGTTCGAGTTTGAGTTCGAGTTTGAGTTTGAGTTGCAGTTCGAGTTCGAGTTCGAGTTCGAGTTCGAGTTCGAGTTCGAGTTTGAGTTTGAGTTGCAGTTCGAGTTCGAGTTCGAGTTCGAGTTCGAGTTTGAGTTCCCGCGGTTTTTAGTGCAAAAGTATCGCGGTCCCATGGTTATCACCAAAATGGCGGAAACCAGCGCTAGCGAGTCAAACGAGGTAAGAGCCATTTTCTCACTGTTTACTTCTCCTGATTTCATCTTATGAGCAAATATTGCAATTTGTAGATAGGGGAACTTCCTTTTTTTACTTTGACCACCTCACAATGATTTTTTAGGTTGAAAAAGTGTCAAGCTTTTTGAAAGCTATTGGAGTCGAGAAGGCCATACTGCAAAAGTTTCAACATGAAAAGGTGAGCATAGCTTAAGTCTTTAAGGAATCTTCGATTACGATAAGGACACTAAAATAATGGTTTCACTTAAGTTCATGTAACAAATAGCAAAAATTGTACTTGTGACCGTTGTTTGACCACAGTTAAACCTTTCTCTACCTTCGATTCTAGACGTCAACATTAGTTTAATACCTACATGTACAATAATTGTAAGCTTGTTAACTTAATTAAGTAGCATTTTTCATACATTTCGGAATAGTTTTTTATTAAAAAGCCTTATAGAAGTGTGTGTTGTTATTTGTACCTAAAGAAGTAGTTACAACAATGAAGTCAAATGTGAACAAATTTCTCCTCTCCAGTGCAAAAATACATAACCGTAGTTTGATCCAGAAATTTATTAGCCATGAAATTAACAATACCAATTGAGTTACAGTAGTAATTGCATGAGGTTTAACCAGTTTAATTTTACTTTATTTTAGATTTAATAAAACTTTAAAACTTCTTCTCTTGTTTTTATGCTGACCACTGTGGTAGTACCCATTTTGGGTCACCTGGTTCAATTTTTATCTTCCTTTGTTTTAAATTAATTAACACCGAAACGTTAAGTTGTCTTAAATATGATTCTACCCGTAATTTTCATCATCAAATCGATAACATTATCATGCCTGATAACATATATTAGCATACAAAAAAACCAAAACAAAAGGAAGATAAAGGTCTCTATTAGGCACAGGGCATTTATTAGAATAAATATGGTAGACTGCTTTGGAAGCTGTGAGAGAAACTTTATTCAGTCTCAGACTTCCTTTCTATATCCCTCTCTCTGCCAACCTTTACATAGTTATTGCGCTTTTCAATAACACGTGGAATCTGAAATTCAAATCACCAGCAACGGTTGCGTTTTACACTGCCGTCAATCATCTTAGCTTACATCTCAGGAAACAGATCTTCACTATGATTGGTAGATTTCGATCCATTTTGTTTGTTTCTTTTTTACATGGTCCGTTGGCTTTCATATTAATTATGATTGACGGCAGAGAATAACGCAACCGTTGTCGAGATTTGAATTTCAAATTCCGCATGTTATTGAAAGGCGCAGTAAAGGTAAAAAAGGTAAAAAGGAAAAATATGGTAAACATTAATTGATCTTTATTAGTTCTCAGAGTTTTCTATATCCATGTCAATTAACTGATTGCTCAATTGATTGTAGGCAGTCAGCTTTTTTACTTGTTATTTTTTACAAAAGTAACAACCTCAGCAGTATATAGCTAGTTCTAATGAGCACATTGAGACTGTTATTAAAATTTCACATCTTGTGTGGCTCATGTGAATCTTTTTTTTATCAATTTCAAACTGTTTCCTATTGGAAAGCTGGCAAATATGTCCTTTGTTCTCAGCCTGATAACACAAATTTATCCTGTTAACTTGACTATATTCTGTATTCATTGATCTTGTTGTTCTTTGGAGTTTGCACACCAGAATCACTGCCCAATTCATCTACAGTAGAATCATTCTTAACTGTTTCACTTCCAAGAGTGCCCAACATCAAAACGAAAAAAACAATATCAAATTTCATTTTTAAAATAACAAGAAACAAATACCGGTATTTGTGATAGTCTTTAAGGAGGCTTTATTGATTTTTTAATTAACCATGGATGTGAAAAAAAATTACACATTACATACCATTGTAAAACAGTTTAGTTAGATACTGGGTTTTTCTACAAAATTTGCAACTGCAGCCTTCCCACCGTTTGAAACGTCCTTGTCTTTGCTTTTTCTGATAATTTTTAGTAAAACATGTTTAGGGACTGGTCAAAAAGTATATGGGTATATGGGGTGGGTTGTGTGTTTTTGATCTACCATATTTTCAAACGCTCTGGCCCACCCCTCTCCTCCCTATACGTTTTGACCAGTCCCTTAGGGGAAGTTGAGTTGCTGTATATCCAAAAAGGGTCTCCTCGCAAGACAATTTCACCCGAGTAATTTCTTAGCTGTGCTTCTCGAAAACCTAGCCTCAGTAACAAGAGGTAGAGCATTCAATCCACCTCATATTGGTCATTATATTGTGCGTCTTATTCTTGTGCTGTTGATCGAACTTTCAGATTGATAAAGATGCCGTCAATGTAATGGACGAAGACGACCTAATAGAACTTGGTTTAGTTGCAAAGGGAGACAGAATTAAGCTGAAGTCATTTTGCAAAACAAGCATCTCTTCAGACCGGGAAGAAAAGATAGCCAAAATAAAACAAATCCTTGGGCAAGGCAGAGGAAGGAAACGTCAAGCTCAAACGCCTGGTAAAGCTGGTAACTCAACAGCAAAATCGGCAAAAACAGCCACTCTTAAATTTGAGTTCGGCTGGAAGCATTGGAAGCCTGGGCGTGGTTTTGTCCAGCAGAAAAAGAATGTCGGTGGCGGTACTCGTACATTCCACGTACCTCGCCAAGCATCCCTTCAAGAGTGTCAAGATATTGCAGAAAATCTTTTTTTCCCGAATAGGATGAGTCCAGTTGGTGAATTGGGGAAAATGATTACTGCAATGGGCAACTTCAGCGGTGACTTCATTATTTTAATGGAAGAAAATGGCAAGCCATTTGAGTTTTCTGCCGAGAGGTACAAACAGTTCACAAGCTTGACAATTCCACGCCTGTACTTGTTGACGACACATGAGGATGATGATTCCCAGAACGATGATGTAGATTCGTTGCCACCAGCATTCGGTGATCAAGCGTCATTATTTGGTACCTCAAGTTCTTCTCGTCCAAAGAATGATGGGCTCATTGGAACATCTCTTGAGCGTCTGCAATATTTTGAGAACATTGAACAGGAACTGAGGGCCTCCCTTGATGCTGATAAAGCTAAAGAAAAGAGTAGAGCCGGAGACGAAAGTAAGTCGGTGTCTGAATTGACCTGTGACAAAACAGATTCACTTGAAATACTTCGTCAGGTCCGCGAGCAACGTTCTCCCCCGGAACCAAACATAAACGATCCCCGAGTAAAGATCTCTGTACGTCATACTACTTTGGGTGTAGTAAATAGAGTGTTCGATCCTGAAGGAAGTATTCAAGGCATTTATGATTGGGTTGGCTCGCTGTGCAAAGAACCGGTCGAAGTCTGTAGCGGTATTACGTTTCTATTGAAAAGCACCAACTTTAACTAATGTTTGGTAGGAGTTTTTTCGAAAATATTCCTTTAAAGCAAATTCAACTCGTATTTCTACGTGAAAGTAACATATAATACACTCACTGTTGAACAGGGTCATCGTCCACGAAAACGCCAGCATCGCGTAAATCCTAGGGACGACAATCAACACTTCAGGATTGGAGACTTTTTGTACGAAAGGACAAAATACGAAACTGCACCAGGCTTAAATTGTAATGTTTATTAATTTAATTATTAGTTAATTTGTTGATTTTCTTTGTATATTCGGGAAGGCGAGGTGTGAACGTTTGAAAATCGTGAAACACGAACCTTAAAGTAATTTATCCACCAGTTTGCATTAGATTTTCTCAGCAATGACCACCAGGCTTCTATTCTCTATAATGAAAAGGGTAAAGGAAAACATTAAATGACCCAAACACAAGACTGTTTGCTGGACAAGTCACGCAATGAAAGCGGTTAAATTTCCCACCTGATTAGTTGTGGACTTTCCGTAAAGGAAACTTTTATCGCCTGAAAAGTCATCAGTAGCCTCAGAACGGAAAAACCTTTGTAGGCCAGCAACAATGACATTCTCTGTTCCGCAGTCCGCCCTCACAATGCGCGGAGCACCTGAAAACCAAAAATGCATATATCATATCAGTACTATATAGGGAACCCTGTAGAATTTATATATAATATAGATATTCATCACAAATGAAGACAAGGTTTTTGTCTTCAATTATGATGAATTTGTATTAATTTTATGACATAATATAATCATATATACAGGGAAAACATACCACCAAGTTGATTTACACAGTCAACATAGTACTGCGCAATGATAGTTGGATCGTTGTTTGTGGAAGTAACATCCAACCACAATATACGACGAGAGTATCTGTCACAAAAAAGCGAGATATAAAAAGAAATGAAAGAAGTATCTCTGAATAAAATTGTATTTGGGGTTAAGCTAGCCTCCTCCGCGGAACAATGAGGACAAAAACCTGACCGAGTAAGAAGGGGGTGTACACAGAGATAAACAGAAGTTGCCAACTCCTTCCCACTTCACCCCGTCCATTGCCCGTCCTTTTGCCCCAGACTCCGGAGTTGCCTGCAAAAGAGGCTAGGGTTTTAAAAGCACTCGCAGTAGTCAGCCCTCGCATAATCCCTGATTATCAGCAAACACAATAGCTATAGGATTAAAAACTCTATATTTTGAAACACTTACCCATCAATAGCACCATGAATACAAAATCCGTAAGGTTTTAATTTATCATAACCATCGATGTGCCAGATATAATTGGGCCCCTGATGAGTAAAACAGATGATATTTTGCGTTAATCAAGGAGTACGTAAGGAGTCTTGCGGGAGGTCTTTTTAGGTTGTGGAGAGCAGCGATAAAGCGGTGAGTGAATGAAGAATGAGTCAGCCCTCGCATTTTTTACTCGCAATTGCGCCATCTTTTCTTCGCTCCCTACTATCTGTGTTAAAACAGGCCATTTTAAGTCCAAAGAAGTCGCAGTAAATAAATCCCTTTTTATAAAGCATTCAGCAAATCCATTGCCCGCGGAGTTTTTGTTTACTTGACATGTCTACGACTGGTTTTCAATGAAAGATCAAGAAGACCATAAGAATATATATTAATAGTTAATGGTGGGGTTGATTGCATATGCTAATTAAATTTCTTGTCACGTGTCATGTTTTACTTTCGAGATCCTGCTGTGTGTAGAAGTTACATTTTATCTTACCTTACATCGGTATCTTCTCCTTTGTAATCTTCCCTTCCTTCTATCAGATATTCCCTCAGGGTCTAGAACCCCTAACACAATTCTTGTGGTTTCCCTGGTGAGATTCAAATATGTTTATTGAATCTAAATGAGTATACTTATTCACAACAACAACATTATACACTGAAAAAAGAAAAGCAGAATATCTAATATATAAAATATAATAGCAATAAATCGAAACAAACTAGAGTCGCGAGGACCCGCGAGATACGAAGCCTAAAAGAAACCAGAGAGCTTGTGAGAGTTTGGCTTTCTTGATGGATTTGGCGTCAGTACACTGAAGGGTGGCTGATATCAATTCAGAACTATGATATGTTCATAACGCGAGCTAAACTGAGAAAAGTTCCTCGAGCTCAGACTTAAAATGTTGGTTTTTCGAGTTTTGTTACGTCAGCAACGCAAAAAAGCAAAATTAAGAACTGGATTTTCGCGTTTCTTCGCAAATTGTAAGATACAAACATCAACTTTCACATCTTCTTTTCGGGAAAAATTTCAGTCTAAGCAGTTTCGTACTACTAAATATACGAACTTGCATGATTTTGGGGGCCATTCCATTTAATATCTGCTGGCCCCTTTCCCCCTATGGATGACATTTTCCGAGGGTTTCTCAAAAGTCATTTCTTAGGGGGGTAGGTGTGTCGGCATCTTTAGTCTTTTGAATATTTCTGAAGGGTAAAGAAAAATTGTATTATTTCTGTGGGGGGGGGGGGGGGGGGGGTATCATGTCTGCACTATGATATTTTGATTCGTATGGGGTAAATTTTGACTTGCCTCATCTATAGGGGGGAGGTGTGGATATTAAATGGAATGGCCCTGGGAAATCGGTCTGAACAACCCTATGTCTAGATCACAGGAAGAAGGGAGAGATACGTGTAAGTTTTTAGTTATGATAAGCTTTGACCGTGTCTTGGTACCTGTTTACAACAAGTCTGTGATCATCCCTCAATCTCTGATGCATTTGTCTATAGCCAACACAGCTACCACTACCAGCTAGTTCTTTCTGTGGAGGACAAGCAATGAAACAGAATGAAATCCTCAATCGTTGTGACTGCCATGTCACTGCCACAATACATACGTATAAACCATTGAACAAATCTCTGCTCACTTCTACTGCAGCAACCACGTCCCTGATGTCACTTGGTTGTCGTCTTCTCCGTAACCCCTTCAGCCTAATAATTCGCTTGACTTGGCGAAGGCTGGACAAACAAAAGAAATAAAAATAAAACTTTCCGGCAAAAAAAGGTTTAAAAAACGTTGTTGCTGTCAAAGTGAATGATGAAAACACTAACCTGATAACTATTCCGTGAACAAGGCACAGAAACGCCACTATCTCTGGGTATGTGTAACCAAGGCTGAAGTAATCTTCAATTAGATCATTTCCTGATAACGTTCAGGTCGTTCAGGAAAATTACGGAACGCTTTAAATAAAACTAAGTTCAGCCAAACTTAAGCCTATCGCAGGATTTTTGGAAGTTTAAAGCCTGGATAAGTTAGCGAACGTAATATTTCAATTCACACAAACACATCGTGTAACATTAAATATGTTTCGTAGTCTCCTACGCAGCCGTTAATTGGGTCCGTCACGCAACGCTCCTCCCCTTCGTAACTTTTTAGTCATGTTCAGAATATAAAAACTCTTAACTTAAACATCTTATATTTTCTACCAATAAAACCAATGCTAACGGTTTAGAAACACAATAATATAAAATATTAATCTGCAGACAAGTCGAAACAAGATATTTACGTTATGGGCTCCAGCATAATAACATTGAGGGCGCGCGTTCGTTTGGGATCAATCCGGAATTGGAATATATTCTTAGAATATGTTCCCGCTATTCTGCTCTTGGGAGCAGAATAGCGGAAATGGAATCCAAGTATTCCGGAATGAGAATAGCTCCCAAACGAACGTTTACTTGCATTATTCCAACTTTTCTTATACCGGATTGATCCCAAACGAACGCGCCCTTAATAAAACGACCAGGAATACTTAAAAATGTAAAAGGATACGCGATGTAGGTTCAAAATTAACCTGCAAACCCGGAACATAGGGAGGCAAAACACCCTTGGCAACCCTGATACAATGAGCAATCAAAAGGAATAAACCAAAGACTTCACAACACATCTTGAACACACGTACATTGAGCGGGCACGTGGCATTCGAACTGCAACTCGAACTCGAACTGCAACTCAAACTCGAACTCGAACTCGAACTGCAACTCAAACTCGATCTCAAACTCGAACTCAAACTCGAACTCAAACTCAAACTCGAACTCGAACTCGAACTCGAACTCGCACTGCAACTCGAACTCGAACTCGAACTCGAACTCGAACTCGAACTCGAACTCGAACTCGAACTCGAACTCGAACTCGAACTGCAACCCAAACTCGAACTCGAACTGCAACTCAAACTCGAACTCGAACTGCAACTCAAACTCCAACTCCAACTCGAACTCGAACTCAAACTCAAACTCGAACTGCAACTCGAACTCGAACTGCAACTCGAACTCGAACTCGAACTCGAACTCGAACTCGAACTCGAACTGCCACTCAAACTCGAACTCGAACCCGAACTCGAACTCGAACTCGAACTCGAACTGCAACTCGAACTCGAACTCAGATTTTGAGATGTTTACAGATGTCCCTTAAAAGCTTCCGTACGGTAGTATCATCTGCATATTGAGACACTTTAAATTCTTTATCAAAAATCTGTATTCCACGAATACTCGTATCTTGTCTGATAGCGTTGCCTAGTATTTCTGCGCACAGAACAAAGAGCGCACCGGAAAGCGGGCATCCTTGTCGAACGCCTCGCTCTAATTCGAAAAATTCTGACGCATATCCGTTGTTCATTACACAACTTGAACAGTTGTTATAAAAGGCCTTTATCCAACTTTGAATCAGAGGCCCAAAATTAAACATTTGTAAAGTCCTTGATAAGTAATTCCAATTTACCGTATCGAATGCTTTTTTAAAATCAATGAATAAAGCTATACCTGGTATATTTTCAATCTCTGTAACTTTCATAAGGTCGAGAATAAGTCTGACATTTTGTCCAATATACCGTCCCTTAACGTAACCTGTCTGGTCCTCGTTAATTAATTTAGGCAGAGTCGTAGCAATTCTGTGAGCAATAGTTTTAGTAGCAATCTTGTTATCCACATTTAGCAAGGAAAGGGGTCTCCAATTCTCAAGATAGAACTTATCTTTTTTCTTTTTCGGTATAACTTTAATGATTCCTTGCCTCTGAGTTATATTCATTTGGCCTCGCAGAAGGGCGTAATTAAAACTTTCGACCATCTCTTCGCTTATGAGATGCCAAAATTGTAAATAAAATTCGACAGAGAGGCCATCGCTTCCTGGACACTTCCCTTTCGCACATTGTTTCAAAACAGTATAACATTCCTCTTTGAGGAGAAGACCTTCTAACTTATCTTGTTCAATTTGATCGAGTTTTGGCAAATTGGTGTCTCCAAAGAATTCTTGAAATGTATCTTCCGTTGCACTACAGGGGGGAGCAGTATATAATGTGGAATAAAATGATTTCTGTGCATTCAATATTTCATCGGGATCGGTAATTTCTCCTCTGCCATTACATTTGAGTTTTGTGATATGTGTTTTAAAGTATTGCCGTTTTTCTAAGTTTAAAAATACTTGGTGTTTTTTTCACCTTCCTCGTGCCAGCGTGTCCTACTCCTGATAATAGCGCCTTTTGTTTTGTATTCAATAATCTTATTCAGTTCTGATTGGAGGCAATAGAGCTGTGAAATATTTTGCTTGGATCTATTATTTTTTAACTCGTTCATTAAACGGTCGATTTGTTTTTGTAAATCTTTTTCCCTATTTCTTCGTTTTTTATTCATTCGCTTTGAATATTGAACACAAAAACCTCTTACTTCCATCTTGATCATATCCCAGTAAAGACCTTTGTCATCTAGATAGCTATGCTTTGCTTTGAAATCAGGAATTTTGTCCGGAAGTTCAGATATAAAATTTTCGTCTTTTAACAAGGAATTGTTTAATTTCCAGAATCCTGGACCACGTTTAGCATATTCTTCCGATTGTAGGGCGAGAATAACTGCTGAATGATCAGAGAATGTAGGGTTTGTTATTTCTAGCGGAGCACTAGCCGGGCCGAAGGCCCGGCTGCGGAGCCCCATACTCATAGAACCTATGCCCTCATTTTTCATGGTCATGGCTAGCGGAATGTTTCGCGGGCGCTGTCTGCAACAAAAACATGTGTGTCGGAGATGTGTGTCGCGCAAGGCTAGCGCGCATGCGCGTATGACGCCACACAACATCTGGGATCTTAGCGGAGGACTAGCTCGCGGGCGCGTATGACGTCGCAAAATATGTGCGTACGACGTCATGTTGAAACCAAAGCGAGGCTTTTTTTTCGCGCGGTTACACGGCCGAATGTCACGTCAGCTGGGAAAACACTTTGATGTTTTGCTGTGTTTACTGAGCGGAGAAACCGGTTTAAATTAAAGTCGTTATTTTCCTGCATTTTTTCGTGGTTTGCTACTCAAGACAGGGATGTTAATAGGCCATTTCCGAGTTGCCTTTAGTCTCTCTATCAAAGCGAGGCTAGGTGCGAAACCTTTTATATGAAAATGAGTTTTCATTCGCATGCAAATAAAACGTATTTGCATGTGAATAAAACTCATTTTCATATGAAAGGTTTCGCACCTAGCCTCGCTTTGATAGATAGGCTAAAGGCAACTCGGAAATGGCCTATTAAGGGATACTCAGGAGCCGCTTTAGTGGAAAAAGAAGAGCTTTCAGGGATAAAATCTTGCTTCGAGGAACTATATACGTTTTTAGCAATGCGAGAGATGGGTTCGTTTTACGGATTTCAGCACCAAAGCGGAGATTTAAAGAATTTCCAAGCACAGTAGTCGCCGGAGGGACTTAAAGGTAAAACAAATTACATTTTTCGATGGAAATTTATCTAGATATCAATCTGTGATTGACTTTTTGTTAATGTGTTCTCGTTAGTTTTGGAGAATTGTTTTTAAACGTGTAGCTTAAATTCAGTTGTATTAATTTCTTGAATTTCATCGAAGACACGGCTCGGCCTCGATGCGCGTTTTGCGTTTTGCTTTTCAACATAAACTAATGGAGATTTGAATAAAATTTATCGAAAGAAGATTGTGTTGTCCATTTTTATGTGTTTGTTCATTCATTACATAGGTTGAAAAGCGATTTTATGTAAACAAAACAAGACTTGAATTTTATTATAGTTCTAACTTCACTCGCGTGGCCGTATGCAAATATGTTTGTATTTTTGGCAATTTTGATTTCCAAATCAGTTTCTCAGGCATTTTTTGACAAGCTACAACTGTATTTTTTAACAGTAGTCGTAATAGTTATTCTAGACGGAGAAAAAGTTGTTTTTGTGAACTTTTGTACGGTCTAAATGTACTGTGCAGACGGTCGGGTAATACTGTTTTTGAGAATTGCTAAAATTGAAAAATAGCCCGGTCGTCAATATTAATCTTAATTCTTGTGCTTCCGACCTTTCACCTATTAGTTAAGTTTCATCTTAGTTAAGCTTGTTCAGAGGGTCTTCAGAGGGCGCCGCTGTTAGGCTAAGCCTAACTATATATATTATCTTAGAAACAACATATAAAAGATCTTTGGAAATTAACCAATAATCCAACCGGCATTGAAATTTTAACGACTTGTTGCGCCAAGTGTACTGAGCTTGATTAGGATGCTTATGTCTCCAAATGTCTTTCAGTTTCAAATTATTGCATAAATTATTTATTTCTTGAATTACCGTCTTTTTTGCATCAACTGGCTTTCCACCTATTTTATCTAGCGCTGTGAGGGCGCAATTAAAGTCGCCTCCCATGATAATTTGCTTATCCAAATGAAGTCGAAGAGCATTGTTTAAATTTGCATAGAAACATTTTTGTTGACAATTGTCATTAGGCGAGTACACGTTACATAACACAAAAGTCTGGACTCGTCGACGGTGACCTCAAGTATCAAAAATCTCCCATTTTTATCTGCAACTACATTGGAAGTTTGAAAATCAAGTTTTGGGTTAAAAAGAATCATAACGCCTCTGGAGTGAGTGGATCCGTGGCTGTAAAAAAATTTGCCTCCCCATTCAGATTTCCATTTTTCTTCTACATCTTTCGAAGAGTACGTTTCTTGTAAAAAAATTATATCAGCTTTGTTATTGTGTGCCCAACGGAAAACCTGTCTCCGCTTCAGTCCCATGTTTAAACCCCTTGCATTTAGGGATATCGTAGATAATTTGAATGATAATGCTGTTTACAATTTAACTGCGGAGAGGAGAATATATTTGCATTGGTATGAAAATATAAGCGATTTAAAATGCGAAGTTTTGAGCAAACAATAAAGAAAATATAAAAAAAAACTAACCGACGTGAAAAGAATTACAAACACAAACATACATGAAGGAACTAATAGTTCCAGATTGCAATAATTTGAACGATGGTAAAATATTTCAACTGGAACCATACTACTTTACTATTAAAGTAAAGGAAAGGCAAGGAAGTCGACCTGTCAGGTGAACTAAAATAAGAACTTCCTCGAATATAATAGCTCACCGTGCAAGAGCTCTCAAAGCAAACTTGTTTCTCTAATTACATATTATATTAATACGCGAAGAACTTAGCTTATCATAATCTTGCCGTAATAGGGAAGCTTTCTGGTTTCGGGACCACGGTAAACCTGTCCATCAATGATCAGTTTGTCAACGCTAAAAGAAGCTTGCTTTTTCTCCTGTTTGGCCTTTTTGAGAACAGGCAACAGTGCTTTCCTCATTTGTTCTACTTCCTTCGGGTAGTCATCCGCCACACCAATTTTAAGATCTTTGTTGATGTTTTTGACATGTTTAAAGATGCGGCCTTTATCTTTGAAGAAAGATAGCTTTGCGACAATGGGGCGAGGTTTGTTTTCAGTGGAATCATGGTTAAATCGAGTAGGGATGCGATGCACTCTTTCAAATTCCAAACGGTCAACTGCGTGGTCAGGCATTTTAAGTTGACTTCTGAATTCGCAGAAGATGTTTTAACACCCTCTCTGTTTCTTGAGCGCTTCCATCCTTTTCGGTTTCTTGTACGTTGAAAACTTTTATATTGTTTCTTCTGGAGTGGGCTTCTAGGTTGATATTACGCATTTTCTGTGAATTAAGCTCTAATTTTGTTTTCGTCAATGTATTATTGGTTTCCTTCAGGTCTTCAGCGAGTTTGTCGTATGTCACCTTCAGATTTGTCACCTCCTGCGTTTTAGTTGCGAGAGATTCGCGTAGCTGCCTGTTTTGTTCTTTTAATTCCTTAAATTGTTGTTTGAGTTCTTCAAACATAGGAAGAATACTTAGTAGCTTGTTAATTTTACTTGTTATGTCCTCTTGCCAGCAACTGTGAGAAGGCGATTCAACGTAGTCACCATCTTGTTCATCGATAAGCGAGTCATTCGCCTCTTCGTCTGTTTGCGAACTAGCCTCTCTTTGTCGTTTTCGTTTTGGTTCTCCCTGCAAGTTGTTTATAGCTTTGCTTTCATCTGCCATTGTTAATAATGCTTCGAGGACTCAAAGAATTATCTTATTCCAACATCTTGGCGGAGCGAAGAGAACACCATGTCGCCGCCATAATGCGCACGGGAATCTTATAAGAGCAGTTTTCAGATCTTGCTTAACTACAGGCTACTCCCTGTGTGCTCAAAAACAATAAAGCAACCTCGTCCCTAGGACTAGGCCCTTCCCGATTATGCTAGCATTTTTGTTGGCATTATTTGGTTAAAAGTAATTTTTTCACACTTTTTCTGTAAAAAGTATTGCTAGCATTATTTAAAAAAAAAAAAAAAAAAAGCAATACGAAAAATACGAAAAAAGCAACTGACACACTCGAACACATACCCCGCGGCCACATCACCCGGGCAGTGGCAGCCATGGACAGCTGTTTCCTAGCTGTTTCCTTCTAGTTAGGACTCATCAGCATGGCATAGCCAGGCTTTTTTGTATTTTTACTTAAAATTTACTGACACACCGATCGGCAAAAATGCTGATCCACCTCTCCATACGCATGCCGTAGGAGGACGGCCGTGCTGTCCCCAGCCAACAGCTACCACATGTGTCGTGTGGAGCTGGCCCTTAAAGGGATGCTTGCATCCGCCTTGGCAGTAAAGTGGCGGGGTCGATGATCTTGTGTGAGACCCTGCCTGGCTATGCCATGGTGATGACCCCTAACTAGGACGAAACAGCTGTTCATGGCTGCCACGGCTCGGGTGATATGGCTGTGCGCATGCATAAGGTACTGGCCAGGCCGCGGGGTAGGTGTTCGAGTGTGTCACTTGCTTTTTACGTATTTTTACTTAAATTTACTGACGCACCGATCGGCGAAAATGCTGATCCACCTCTCCATACGCATGCCGTGGGAGGACGGCCGTGCTGTCCCCAGCCAACAGCTACCACATGTGTCGTCTGTAGCTGGCCCTTAAAGGGATGCTTGTATCCGCCTTGGCAGTAAAGTGGCGGAGTCGATGATTTTGTGTGAGACTCTGCCTGGCTATGCCATGCTGATGAGTCCTAACTAGGACGAAACAGCTGTCCATGGCTGCCACTGCCAGGGTGATATGGCTGTGCGCATGCATAAGGTACTGGCCAGGCCACGGGGTAGGCTTTCGAGTGTATCACTTGCTTTTTTTAGCATTATTTAGCATTTTGCATAACTTTGATCTAGATTTCAGCACTCAAAAGATTTTAAATGTTAAATTTTAGAATTCATAAGCATTGTGATGATTTCCTTTTGTGTTTGAGAAAAGGATTTCTGTAACTGAAGTATGAACTGAATGCATCTGAACTGACTCGAAAGAAGTCTGGACCTAGCTGGTCAGCGGTTAACTTTCAGAGGCCGTTCACGGGCTTGCTCAAACAAGATGGCGTCGGCCAGTGCCACGCCATCTTCTCGAAACTTGCAGATGGTGGTGGTGTGGGTACGAGGAGCAACTTCCTCGTTGGGCTTCAGCAGTGAAGCAAGTTCTCCTTGTCCAACCATCGTCTGCTACGGCAGATTGAAAGAGTATTTTCAATAATGAGGGCGTCCTTCAACGAGCAACAGAATTGGCTCTTGTTGACTACATCCAGGCCAGCGTCATGTCACAGTACAACAAGCGTTAAGGACTTCGAACATTAATTAACTGTTTATCATTGGACAAGTTTTGGCTGAGTTTTATAAACAAACAATTGAGCACTTTTCACTTTATTCCGGTTGCTGATGAGCACACATGATGCCTGAGTTGTACGTTTCACTTGAAATAAAACAAAGCATTGGCTGGAACCAAAGTAGCATTATTTTGAGAATGGGCCTTTATCACGCGGCGGCCATGTTGATTCCCAGGAGAATAAAATGCTTTGTTTTCCCCCGCTTAACCTCGTTCTCAACTTTTTCACTGCGAGGCTTTGGGGGGCAAATCTTTTGCTTTTATACAAAATGGCGGGGCGTGATAAAGGCCCATCGAGAATAATTTGAACATTTTTTTGGCGTAAAACGAGAATTGCAAGGAGCATACATTGCCAGTTTTACTAACATAATCGGAAAAGGCCTACCTAGGACCTTCTCCGCTTTGTTCAATTCAAAATGGCGGGGCGGGAGTGGAAGCCACTGGACAAGGCTGTGAAAATAACTCAAAGAATACTCAGAAGAATCCTGGAGTATTTTCTCACGTGACACACGATGAAACGGCTCTTAGAGGCTCTTGGGTCGGGAAGAAGATAGACCCTGGGAACGAGGTTGAGAAACGAAGACATGTCATCATGTTTTACGCGAAAAAATACCTTAGGAGTTTTGGAGTACCGTATTTTCTCAATTAAACGCCCCCGGCGTTTATTTCAATCTTGGCTTAGTGAACCCGGTATTTCTTTGAATCTGCAGTTTTTTCTGGCCCGCCATTTTTTAAGAAAGGGCTATTATTCGTTTTTCTTGGCAGCCGTGTACCTTGCCCTTAAATCTTAAGTTTATGATACCACAAATGAACGTTTGAGGGGCTTACTTACAACCGTCCTCTATTATACCCGGCGTTTATTCGGGATCCGGCGTTTAATCGAGAAAATACGGTATTTTGTATAATCATGTTTAGGGGGTTTCTATGCCCTTCCCGCTATTGTAAAGCGATGAAAGCCCCGGAGAATAATAAACTTATCGGAATTGAGCAGACGGGACCGACAAACTCGTCCCCAGGGTCTCTCTTAAGAGGAGGATCCTGGGAACGAGGTTGAGGGGACCGATGATTAATAACAACTAAAACCGCAAAACGTCTTTATGAGACCTCACGATAAGATCCGATTAATGAAAAGAGAGTTGATGACAGCATTAACAGTTCCTAGCTTATATCTTACTGCTACTGACCGCAAAAAGACAAATCGAGAATTATATAACAACTGGAGATTTGGGTGAAAATTTCCATGTTTTTTCTTCAATCGGCGTGACGTTTTTCGCGTCAAAGCACGTCGCGTGTGCTTTGTTCATCAGTCAAGGTCATGTTAGAGGAACCGACTAATTTAAAAATAAACTCCTGCTCACGTGTTCAAGAGACAAAGAAACTAATTGGGTGAAAATCCTTGTCCAAGTTTACTCTAAACTTTAACCCTTTAACTCCCAAGAGTGCCAAACATCAAAATTCAAGAAAAATCCCAAATTTCATTTTGCAAAATATTTTAAAACAAATGGTACCATGCAAAAGTACTGCCAAAAAGGTTTCATTTGAATGGTCACAGCATAGTGAATTGCACTAAGTGTCTCCATAATTGACTCTGGGAGTGAAAGGTTTAACCAAGTTTGATGAAAACAAAGAGAACTGTCTATATGTGATTGTATATTTATATCACTCGCGACTTTTGAGTTCACTTCTTAGATTTCCGGAGAATTCGTTGCACAACAAACCACACGTTACCATAGGAACCCTGTATTTTATTACTTATAAAAATCCCTCTTTATTATCTATATAATACAATCTTCTTCTTTCCCCTTATGAAATATAATTTCATGTGCTTTTAATAATTGTTTAAATTGACAGCAATTGCGTAAACAAAATGCCTGAATGCGTTTCCAAAATTATGTTTGCATTACAGTATAAAGTCCATTTGGTTTCCATGGGAACACACATGGCGTGATTTGGCCTCAAACTATTGTCTACAGCGGAACAGAAGTTCCGGCTTTCTATTTTCTTGACATTTTCCGTGAAATTGAGCAAACACAAGCTCATGGAGAGTTCAACTAAATAAACTTGAGACCAAGATAAAAGAATACCGCTAAAAACACTCCAAACACCACACCATAAAATAAATGACAAATAATCCCTTTTAACGACTTTTCGTGCATTAAATATCAGGCTATTCACACTCACGTACATCAGACACACTCTAGAGAGACCGGGGGGGGATTTGGGCTAATACTGTAGTATTTAAATGCTTTGTTAAACTGTCTAAATCATGAAATTTGGCTAACTGGTATAAACAAGGTTTTGTATCCAGACTTCTCAAGTTCAAACTGACAAAAGGTTCGTTTTGCACGATATTGGAAAACAAACAACTTATATTGTATATAGAACCATAAGTACTGCTCGATAAACCTCAGTTGCCTTTGGAATTTTCATTTCCGGGCAGCTGAAATTTCTTTCTCAGTCTCAAAAGTTAGATGCAGAACTTAATTCAAGTATCTTTTTGTTAATGTGTAACGAAACTAGAGTAGAAGAGAATAAATAATTCCGGCGTCTCTTATCAAAAGCAGTTGCGATTGTCGTGTCTTAAATTAACAGTTTAGCGTCAGACGAGGTTTACATTTATTTTTGAGACTGACTCCATGCATTCGTTACATAGTTATAAAACTATCTGGCACATACTTTTCAGCATTAACTATGGAAAATTATTAATAAAATCGCCGTTTGCTTGTGAGAATAGCAAGCAATTTGCAGCCTAGCTCGAAGCATTTATACTGAACTCTTTGAATTCTAAATACAGTTGCGAAATGTAGTCAACCTCTGGACGCCAATCCGCGATTATTTTGCCGAACCGAAAGCTGAACACTTGGCGAACGTTTACTTCAAAGACTACAGAACAAATACACACCCTGCAATTACAAAATGCGGACACCAAATCGTTTCTCCAAAAGCGTCCGTTAAAACGGAAGTTGAAAGTTATCGCAAGCCGCTACAACCCTCACTCCCCCCCCCGGATACACTTAAACGCACGCAAACAAATTTATTCTCGATAAACTCCAAACACGGCTGCCGAGGCAAATAGATCTTCACCACAGAAGGAAGATGTAGCCATTCGGTCAGTAGCCGTGTCCCAGAGGCATCGACTGGCTACCCGTACTCCTTGGTTGTTCAATTTACCTATCGTCACCAAACACACAAGTTTAAATCTGTCAAATCCCAACAACTTCACCTTATCCTTGATTTCGTCAGCGATGCTCGGTAGTAAAAACTTGCATTTTTCAGCATTGTAAGGAAGACCTTGGAGCCGGCTTTCCAATACATTGTCGATAACATCCTTCACATCTTTGCATCGAAACCGTCTGTCCTCATCCGGTCCTAGTTTGTAAGTATTGGCCATTTTCGGCGCCATGGGATGCGGGATATCGCTTTGCCCGCCGGCTTGATAAGCCCTTGGGTACAAACTCACGGATTTTCGCCGTTTGGGCACATTACCTGAATTTGTGCTTTGTGTGGCGGCAGGATCGAGTAGATTCACTGCTGCTTTGGCAGTCTGTACATCGGTCACGGCCATTGAACTTCTACGGCTTGATGCTTCACTTGCTGGCATCGCTATATTCGCTTTCATCAAACCGAACAAAAGTTGTACAACTCAGCTCCAATTCTAAACCTTCCTTACTTTAGTGATCAGGTAGAGGTCGATAAGACTGTGAGTCTTCTCACGTTCCTTTTAATGACCAACCACTCGAATGTTAACTTCCAGCACGTCAGTAAAACGTGATCCCGAGCTGATTTCCGTTTGTTATACAACCTTTTGTCGGTAACAATAGCAACGTTTTCCGTATTGCCTGTTATATAGCAATTACTTATCACCCGCTCCAATGGGTTTCGTGTGACAAATGAGACATTAAAATAAGTAGGGATTAGGGTGTAAATAAAGTGTCACTTTTGCCGGGTAGCTAATAAGGGATGTTAATGACAAGATTATTAAGACTGTAACCCACTGACAACAGCCACCCACCACACTATAAACAATCGAAAATATATTTCCACGCAAACGAAATGTGCATAACATTTGAATAAACTTTATTTTATAGCCAATGAGAACCCTTACGTCGATTTTGCGGCCGGATGCCGGATAAACAACAAATAGAATGCACGATCATTGCAACAAACCGTTGAAAATGGTCGGATCTGGGTTTCCAGACCTATAGATCAGTATCAATACTTAACCCTATTTAGCGATGACTTTCAACGTTCAGCACTTTTTTAATATTTAAGAAAAGGCCACCAAAGTTTCGTGACTTTTCTTAAAATTTATCTGGCAATAATTTGGAATGACAGTTTGTTAGTTTACGTGACCTTTTGTTTCTATGACAACAAGATTTTGACAGCGCTGTTTTTCGAAATTTGGACTTTTTTACTGAAAAAATAAGTTTGTTGTCGTAACTTTTACATTTTTACGCCTTTTTAGCGTTACTCAGGTGTTACATTAATGGTTTTGTTTACTTTTAAGTCAATTTGAACGGTTTTCTGAGGTTTTGGAGAAATCCAGAAATCCAAGATGGCGGATCTCAGGTACATTTCAGATGGCGGCTGTCAGAACTATCTAAATGAAGTAATTTTGCGGACCACAAAGGAAAGAGTTTTGGACGTGAAATATCATAAATCGAAGGCTCAGAAACTCCAAACAAGCCCAGCTAAATAGGGTTTATTGAAGCTTAAGGTTACCGTGTACCTTCGGGGGTGTCTCCAGTATAACAGCTCTAGCGTCTTAAGATTAAACCTTTATTGGTCCCATTTTCCATAATTTTATTTTTTTTTAATTTCTGTAAAGATATAACATTAATCTAGAAAATATTGAAAGAAGTTTTGCAAAATCATTAAAAGAACTCGAGATATTCTTAAAAAAGAGTTTCAAGAGAATAGTTGATAAGTAGCTATAGGTGTGATAATCCGATAATATCTTTCCGGAGTGCAGAGCCTTCTTGTACTTTTCCAGCTAAACTTTATCCGGGGGATCTCGCATTACATGTTATGCATATTTTGTTTACATCGCAATGCGGAGCGTAATTCGCATCGTCATAGCGTATTCTATTGTAGCGTCATAGCGTATTCTCCCCGGCCATTTTCCATGTTTCACACCGTCGTCTATGCTTGTTCCAATTCCTGAAGACTTACAATTTGGAAATTTTTGGTTAGCAGAATTGTAGAGATCACGAGTGAAAAGAACCGCGGCGAAGAGTAAAAGAATAATAAATGAATAAATAGCTTACTCGCCTGCATTTACTGCTGATACCAGCGCGTGTTTTCGGTCAATTTCCGCGGCCACGTCTGTTGTGTTTTCATTTCTTTGAAAACTCTCACTGGCCCTTTTCGCTCGTTTGTTTCCACAACAATTTTGCTGCGTTTTCGTTACGTTCTTTCCGCTTATTTGGGTTTGCAGTTGCGCGAAATTTTGCCGTTTTTTCTTAGATTTTTCCCTTTGAATTTTCCCTTTGAATAACTTGACTAATCGGCGGTTAATTGAATTCACATATACTGCTGTGTGACGATGCTCTTCAAGGGGTTCTATGTTTCATTTCATTGGTTGGCGGCACGACCACGGTGACAGCCGCTTAAATGAGGTGTGAAAACAGTGAAAATCTTTCGTGGCCAAAAACTCGAGGTTTGTTTTTGCGAGAATGGCCTCTGTTTAAATGAATTAATAGGGTATGTAAATTTGTCAGATTTTCACGAAACTTGGCCAGTATGTTTGCTGGATATGTATGCACCAAAGCGTGTGCGGCTTTTACGAAATTCCAAATACTTTTCTCGTGGCGCCCCAAAGTGTGACACGCAAAGAACAATTTTCTATTGTCCAACTTCAAAGTGGATTTACTCGGGAACCAATAAAAATATCGAAAAAGCCTCACACAACTTGTTAGGCCATTAACTCTCGAGTGACACGGACCAGTTTGTTTTGATTTTCGCGCCAACACGGAGACTGGTAATTCAGTGAAGCAAACACCGTCGGCTTTGCGTTTAAGGCTCGCGCACGCTTAACTAAAGGAAAAACAAGAAAAATAATTTCTATTTTCGGAATCTACAATTTATTAGCTTTACAGTGATATATAGTTTTCTGGGGTTTCGTTAAAAATAGCGCGAGTACGAAAGATTTTCGGGAAGGCACCCTCGAAGGTTTACAGTAACCTTAATATACCTAAACCCAGACATCAAATTAAAGCTTATAGAGTTGGCTATCTAAATATGGAAACCATTTGGTACTAAAATGAACTGTCGAATTTTTTACGACGTCTAAATTCGAACGTCCGAATCAGCTTTAAAACGCTATAACTCAAAGCGATTATTGTATTTTGCTAATTTGATTTGTTCTCGGATTTCCGGACACGAAGCGCTAAGAAAAACGTGTCGGCGATTTCCCATATTCAATTGCAGTGAAAAGTTACAGAATATTTTCGAAAAAGGAAGAAAAAAAAATTGGAGTGATCGCACGGAAATGGCTCTTGACGAAAAAGTTTTCGGAAATAAGAAATTCGCCGAAACATTTTTGTTGATTATATGTTAGCCTAGCTTGTGTCCAAATTTGAGGAAAATCGAACACATTTCCTTTGAGTTGTAGCTCTTTAAAGTGTCCCCTACAAGCGAAAAATTAACTTTGAGAAAACAGCGTTTAGAAAAACATATCGCTTCATAAACAAACTCCGCCCACAAAAGTTATACCGTCATTTCTCCGTCAATTTTCACTATTTTTTGATAATTTTTTTTGGATGAAAGTTCATTCTGTAAACTTTATTTTGACGCCAAAAAAAAAAATTCAATAAATTTTCGATCTGAAGGTACACGGTAACCTTAAGTGAAACAAACGAAACCTTACGGCATAAAACAGAAACAAAAGCATGTTGTCATATAAAATACAAAATGCCAAATAGGAATTAACAGAGGATAAAACTAAAGAGAAACTGTTAAAAAAAATTAACAGAGATAAAAAATTTATTTATTTATTTGATAGAAATTTGTATGGAAGAAATATCCCAGTTGTTAGCATAAATCTACTAGCGTTCTATCACGAATGCTGTTGCGACGCTACTTACTATCCATCCTGTTGTAGAGAGTGAGTGTGTTCGGTTGTAAGTGTGCGGTTGTTTTTATATCATTATTCAATAATAACGCGAGCCTGTCTTTCTGTTAAGTTTTGTTGAACGTTTAGTAGATTTATACTAAAACAGTTAGATTATTCGCTCTTGATTTCTATGCGTGATAGAAATTTCGAGCTCATACACATTATTCCAAAATGGCGGGCAATTTATTATTCTTTTGTATGCATTTCATTGGCCCTCTTTGCCTCATTTTCGAGTGAAAATTCTGTTGTATTTTGCACATGCTGACGAGGCAACAAGGGCTAATTAACATACATATAAAAGAATAATAAATTGGCCACCATTTTGGAATAAGGTGTATAATCTAATTGTTAAATAGATCATGTATGCCATGAAAATAACACCTCTTCGAATATCATTAAAGTACAATAGAAGCTCTCTGAGCGGACACTCTCGTTAGCGGACAACTCTAATGACGCGCACGGCCACCTTCACGAAACTCCGTTTGAACTCTAGCTCATACAAACTCTGTACTTCACACATTCCCGTAAGCGGACAGCTCTACTTACGGCCACCTTCACAAAACTCCGTTTAAACTCTAGCTCATACAAACTCTGTATTTCACACATTCCCGTAAGCGGCCAGCTCTACTTACGGCCACCTTCACAAAACTCCGTTTAAACTCTAGCTCATACAAACTCTGTACTTCACACATTCCCGTAAGCGGCCAGCTCTACTTACGGCCACCTTCACAAAACCTTGTTTGAACTCTCGCTCATACAAACTCTGTACTTCACACATTCCCGTAAGCGGACAGCTCTACTTACGGCCACCTTTACAAAACCCCGTTTGAACTCTAGCTCATACCAACTCTGTACTTTACATATTCCCGTAAGCGACCAGCTCAAGTTGCGGACACTTTTCTGCGTCCCGAGGGTGTCCGCTTACCGGAGCATTGCTATTTGCTATTTAATTAGCATTGCTAATTCCTATTTGGTATTTTCTATGACAACGTTTCTGCAATTAGGTGTATAGAGCGGTTTTCAATTGAGTGTCGTAAAACCAAAACCAAAGTAATTACTCTGGCCAATCTCATCAGTCGTAAACAATCCAATGAGCCAATCAGAGCTCGAAGCAATTACATGTGGCGGCGCCAAGCGCGGGAAAACGCGTGCGAGCAAGTCACGATTGGTTTTGGTTTTACGTCTGATTGGTCGAGAAAGTGGCGCGAGATTTGTTAGCCAATCACAAAGCGTAGCAATGCAAAACCAAAGCAATTGTGTAATTACTTTCGATACTCAATTGAAAACTGCTCTATACTGATAATAATGCCCAATATTTCACTTGCCGGATGACTAGGCGGTTTTTGAGCCCCTTGGAAAGTTCGGTAGCTTTACCTCGAAGAAATGAAATGTATATAAATATACCTGATTTTTTGAAAAGCGGGCTTATGCACAAATGACACTTGTCCAGCTGAACTACCTAATTTTGCTGGCCAACACAAGAAATTTGTACATTTCTTACCATCGTATGCTGTGGAACAATGCACCTGCTTCTTAAAATGCTGCTGGCCATTTCAGATTCCTCAAAATAATAAACTCTCAGCCATTAAACCACCTGCAATAATTATTATAAGGGAGAAAGTTACAAAAAATATCAATTATTTCCCTACACCCCCTCCTCGCCACGCCCAGTTCCAGTTTGCCGCTGGACATGTCACCTGTCTTGGAGGGCAAGGGGATTGAGGGGGGCAAATCAGAATGATTAAAAGATCTATGTTGAGTGCACTAGAGCCAAGACTAGCTTGGTCTCAGTGAACTTGACTTATTAAGAAATATCACGTCACAGAGTGAAACGGGAGTTTCGAGCAACCCCTCCCCCCCTGGATTAAGTCCGGGGGAACCCAAATGCATTTCCTCAGTTAGTCATACTCCCGTAGAGTTTCCCCCACTATGCCTTGACGGAGCCCCCCCTGGAAAATAGTCTCCTGGGACAGGGTGAAATGGCTGCGAGGCAGCCATTTCACCCCGGCTCGCGGAGAACAAATTATTGATTCGTTTTCAAAATTTCAGCTGTTTATCTCAAGATAATTCACCTGCTCACAACATTGAGATCATATTTTCAGCAAAAGAACTCCTTCTCCACTGGACTTCATTATGCAGGTGCAAGCTGGTTTAATTAATGCATGGCTCGCACTGTTAAGTTCAATAGACGCATACTGATCTTTTGACTTGCGACTGTACAATTTGGGACCCCCTTTTCAAAACTCCAGCTATAAATACATTACCCGGATCAGAAGCAAAATATTATTAAATATGAGAAAGAACAGTTTTGAAAAGCGCAGCAAATAGCGATTACGAGGATCTTATTAAAAAAAATTCCCGGAGAAACATACGCCTCCTCCGCTCGTTAGGCGCTTTTGGCGTGGTTCGAAGTCCGATTGCAATATATCCCGGGAGGGGGGAGATACTCCCATATGCCATTTGTAAGCTATATACGAGTAAATTAGACCAACATACATTAATATTAACCAAGCGTCTACACCCTATTTCAGACCAAACCGTGGCTCTAAAACATTATCTATAAGCAAGAGAAAATAATATATTGCTATAACTTATGTAAGATCGAATTACCTCTTTAATCTTTAATTAGTATAATTGCCTATAGCTAGCTAATCCGGCAATGGTGGTCAGCACGGGTGCTCAGATGAAAGATTTACAGCGAAGGTGATTACAAATTACATAGAGTTTATTCGTTAAAGAGCCTATCACCCCTAGAAAGTTATTTTCAGAATCAACTCTGTGTACATCGAATAGTTGAATGGTAAAATATTTCTTGCTTTGAACGTCGTGTTAGTGAGTTATAGAGATTTGAATTTACAAAATGCTAATTAGATGACGTCAACCCGGGAATCATTTATTATACATAACTACTTGTTTTCACCTCCAAGTAATATTTTTTTACGAATCAATTGACTATCTACTGTTTATTTTTAGTATTTATCAAATTAATTATCGTCAAGCTGTAAACTGCGCATTGTAAATTGGCGTAGAAATAATGGCAAATTCCCGGGTTGACGTCATGTAATTAGCATTTTGTAAATTCAAATCTCTATAACTCACAAACGCGACGTTCAAAACAAGAAATATTCTACCATTCAACTATTCAATGAACATACAGTTGATTCTGAAAATAACTTTCTAGGGGTGATAGGCACTAAGCAACGAACGCACTACTCACGCATGCATAAGGAAAATATAAAACTCACGCTCACAAGATCTTGTACAATACAAAAGCAGCGATTAAATAAAGTTAGCGAACAAACTACTGACACAAGCGTTCCACTGATAATAAACAAAGCGTCAATACTCTCCCCACCCACCCCCTCCCTCCTTCATCAGTTTCCGGAAGGCACCTATGTTACAAAACTGAAATGGCATAAGACGTCACCTATCTTGTGATCATTGAGGTCAGACGTCATCCAATACTCATCAAGCCAAAACAAATACGTTAGTCTCCAAGAAAACAAACGCAAAACTCTCATGAGGAGAAATTTAAATGAAGTTAAATGAGTAGCAAATTAATTTTGTTATTTTATTTAATTTCCTAACAAGATTCCGTTATGTCTTAATCTATCTTTTTTTCGTGTCGGACTACGATCGAGTTGATTACATGAAGAGCACGTCGAAAGAGTTTTAACTATTTCATTCCCGGAGTCAATTATGGAGACATGTAGTGTAGTTCTAACTTTTGAGTCTGTGGACGAAATTCTATGGTGTGACCATTCAAATGAATGGTGTGACCATTTAAATGAAACCTCTTCAGCTGTACTTTTGCATGGTACCATTTGTTCTAACTTTTGAGTCTGTTGATGAAATCCTGTGGTGTGACCATTCAAATGAAACCTCTTCAGCAGTACTTTTGCATGGTACCATCTGCTCTCCAATATTTACAAAATGAAATTTGGAATTTTTCTTGAATTTCGATTTCTGGCACTCTTGGAAGGATATGGAATATTAATGTATGACATTATAGTTACATTTGTTTATCGATGCAGTAATGAAATGGGTCATTATTTCAAGAACTAACTAATTGTGTTTGATTTATTCAGGCTGTTACGTTTGTTATGGCCGTTTTGTTTGCAAATAAGTAAACCTTTTTTAATTCATTATTTGTTCTACGAAAAATCTATATTGGACTGTGCAAATAAATGATTGGCTGACATCAGTGAACATGCACGCCGATGAAGCTAAATTTCTGCAATTGTAGATCGAGTTTGTTCTCTCTCATGTTATAACTACCTTATGTGTGTAATATAAGCTGAGCTTAATTGATTCTGATCTATCGCAAAGTGATAAAGTATTCAGACACATCAGCCAAAGAACCAAGGAGCTCTTCAAGCACGGTTCAAGCCCGGGGGGTTCAAGGTACAATCACATCGACGCGATTTCTTCATCAGCTTTGTTCACTGACCACCGTTAATGATGATTGCAATATTACTGAAAGCAGTTTGAAGAGTAAATGATGAATATTAATACAAACTTATCTCTCAAGATTCTCAAGTGGGGTCATTTATTTTACTAACGACATTCGGAAATACTTATTGAACTATACATCTGCTCGCTTTAATAACTAATTTTTGCGCTCAGTGGGTTTTGTTTGCTTAGCCAAATTACAGCGAATCAAAATGAATAAATACTGGGTAATTGTTTTTGCAATGCTAACAAATAATTATGCACGCTCTCTTAATTTAAGGAGGTCACTTTCAATTGCCACAAAGATAGCGAAAATTGACTTAGGAAAGTGATCGTACTCAAGTTATGATTGCTTAATTGACCTTTTCAAAGCATGTTACCTTCGAAATACAGAAGTGTTTCTCTTCACTGCTGTTTCCCTGCATGAGCCAAACCCGTTTTTTCTGTAATGTAACCTTAGTTACAATAACGTCTCACAGCACATGTATAAACTGTTAAAGTGTAATTATTCATGTGAAAGCTATCACGCATGCAGTACGTTCTTACCAACTGGTTATTTTTTTTCAAATATTTGCGAGTTGGAATTTCAATTTTTTTTCCAGAGTTGACTAATTACGAGGACGCGCTTGTGAGCGAAAGGCTTAAAGATGTTATGTACTCCACGTATAAAGGAGCAACCAATACATAAAATGACAAGCAAAAATAAACCTCTTGATGTTCAATAGTGCACCGTAAACACAGTACACACTGCAAACAAAGTTTTGCTTCTGAAACTTGCAGTTACGAAGTTGTCCGTCTCTGGGTCCCATAAGCATTGACTGGTGATCTCAAGTCCCTGGTCCCGTATCTCGCCGATGTATACCACGGCCAGTACTTTTGTCTCCTGAGAAGTAATTTCCTTGACTCTCGATTCCACCGCTTGGCTGATATTTGCACACTGAGCCACACATCTTTCGCTATCGTAATCACTTTCAAGCAAAGATTTATCCAGCTCTTCTGTTATGATGTGCTTGATAACCTCTTGCGATTCCAAATCATCGTGAAAATCTTTCAAATCAGCGATGTCGTGAGATGCATTCACCGGTAGAGTGAATTTAGGCGAGCAGCTTAAGCTAAGACCCGCGAGTTCGTCTTCGACGCCATGCCATGTCATTGAACGCTGGCGTTCCGGAAAGCTCGCGATTCCAGAAGCGATGGAGTTGATGCTCGTTGTGCGAAGGCGATCTCTCTTCTGCTTCCTCAAGAAAGGCTCCAGGGAGTTCAGAGTCACAGAACGTTTCCTCACCGCATTCGGTGCGCTCATGATCCAGACAACTTAGTGACAAGCTTCAAAACTTCCAACTGTTCACTGGGATAAAAGAAGGGTAGAAATCAACGGTTATTGCCTGATATGAGCTAGCATGTCACTGTTTTTTAGTTAACAGCAGCTTTGTTTCGCGCCTTGTGAGCAGCGTCACACGGATGATGTACAATAAATCGGGCTGGTGAAAACATGCCTTTATTAAATGCCGCGAAAGCCCATCAAAGGCGTCAGCAACCGAGGTATGTTTTTAGCTTCACTCGGTGCATTGAAATGAAATGCTCCGTCTTTGCTAATAAGAGGATTACACAATAATCCTTTTTGATATTTCTTTAATATTCATGAAAAGCCTTGTCAAATGTAAAGCGTTAAGACTTCTCTAGAACGGCTTTCCGTCAACACAGGCCGTGACATGGTTCACAGAGTTCATCTGCAAGTTTCTTCATAGGCTTTTGTGAAAACATCTGAAACTTGAAACTAGCAAAAATGGAAGGCATCTAAAAGGCGTCCAGGAGCGAAGAAAAAAATTGTGATCGGTTTGATATTAAATCCAGAACCTAATATTTTAAGTGTCATCGCTTTTAGCTCATTAGAAGGAGAATCCCCTTAGATCAAGGTTATATAGTTTTACTCATTACTTCACTTACCTTCACTAGAAGTTCACAGTTGCTCGCGACTAAAATGTCCTCACGACAGTCTCCACAGTGCAGGGAAAATTGCTTGTCTCCGTTATCTCGCTATAATTTCTAAACAATTGGGTAGTCAAATTAAAGCTCTCATCTTCAAAACCAAAGCAACATTATATACTGGGCTTCAAAACCCGTATCGCCTACCACGTGAGTCCGGACGCTGCGGCGTCGGAAACAACTGTTATCTATTATTAAACCGTATTAACGAAATCTGGTGTCCTGATAGGTCGTTTTAAGGCAGCAAAGTTATTTAGCACTGAAAAGCACTTCCTGCTGAACTGGGATTTATCATATCCGTAGTAAAATCCTCAATTACACAGAACTTCCAAGCATAAAAAGAACAGACGCACAATTGTATTTGGTGTTGAGTTTCTTAAGACTATACAAAAATTTCACAAACATAACATGACCCCAGCCAGGATCCAATTATAAGCGATTTTCGACCTGTTATTTAATTACAATAACCTTTTACTCCCAGAACCCATTTATATGGAGAAATGTAGTGTAGTTCTAACTTTTGAGTCTGTCATCAAAATCCTATGGTGTGACCATTCAAATGAAACCTTTTCGGCAGTACTTTTGCATAGTACAATTTGTTTTTCAATATTTTACGCAATGAAATTTGGGATTTTTCTTGAATTTTTATTTTTGGCACTCTTGGGGGTGAATGGGTTAATTTCACGGCTTTTTATTAACGTTAGCCTGCGAGCAGGCTCACTTGTTTGGGGTATCGCGCGAGTATCTTGGCGGCGAAGCCGCCAAAGCTAGCCGGCGAAGCCGGCGAGAAGAATGGGGCGAGGAAAAGTGAGCCTGCACGCGGGCTATTGATTTTTGAATTCACCGCGTTCGCCGACGAACGGGGCGATCCGATTGGTTAAAAATGACATTCTTCATGATAATATTTTGCTATCTGCCGCGAAAATCTTCACGTGCAACTTTCTGTCATGTTTGTTTACATTTTGCTTTGCTCCTATTAAATAGTTATCTGATACAGGTCAAATGCCGACTTGACACCTCGCAAGGGGCGGAATTCAAAAATCAATAGCCCGCGTGCAGGCTCACTTTTCCTTGCCCTATTCTTCTCGCCGGCTTTGCCGGCTCTCGCGTGATACCCCAAACAAGTGAGCCTGCTCGCAGGCTATATTAACGTGGATATTAATAACTTGTCTGGCAACTACTTATATTTATAGGTTACTATATAGACAATGAAGTCTAAGAGTTTATCAGACTGGTTTGATATAGTCATAAACATGTCATGGAATGGCTGTGATGCTGTATGGAATTGCTGTGGAGTGTGTAATATAATAAAACGTCGCTAGAAAACTGCAGCAACATGCTGCGAGGATCGTCACTAGAATTATTAGAATGTCTGAAATGGGCCCACTCTGCAGAGCATCAGGCGGGATGATCATGTATACAAGCCGGCGTATCAAAAAGATGTATCTGCTATAGTTCAATTTTATCCTTGGTTCAATTTTTATTTTCCTTGCATCCATACTTGCAAGGGTCCCGATAAGGTTACTCCTACCTCCCCTAAAAATCGTCAATCAAACCTCACATATAAAAAAGTGCCCCTGTCGAATTCCAAGCCATGATTCATGGCAAAACAACCGACCCCACCCACCCCGCCGGGACAGGAGTCAAATTTAAAATAACTGCAATTAGAGACAAGGTCTGGACAAGGTATACTAAAAGAGAAACGATAAAGGGGCACTGTCCCGCCGAAATAACGCATTTTGCTTATTTAAGGCCCCGTCCACACTAATGCGTTTTCGGTTGAAAACGCATACTTTTTTATGCGTTTTCACCCATCGTCCACACTAAAACGATCAAAAACGGAGAATGAAATCGATGAAAACGGAGGTTTTCAAAAACGCTTTAATTTTTCAAAGTGGAGACTTTTGAAAACGCAGGTCTATCGTTTTAGTGTGGACGGCAAAAACGGAGCTTTTCAAAAACGCTTACGTCACAACTAGTAACGCATAGTATTGCTGACGCTATTGGAGCATGCGTACTGAACAGGAAAACGTGATGAAAACGCATCTTTGGATCATCGGTTTTCAGCTCCTGGTGTGGACGCAAATCTTTTTATCCGTTTTCGGGGAACCAAAAACGGAGGTTTTCAAAAACGCATTAGTGTGGACGGGACCTAAGTTCCAGTCCGGTTATATCGATCGCCAAATGACGCCAAATATACGACAACTAAATTGATTAAAAAGAGCAAAACAGAAGCATTAGTTTTCAGACATAGTGCAGGATTACAAGGATGAAAGTGGAATACAGACAGCAGATTTTGTGACAGGCGGTCAAGACATCACAATAGGCCATTTCCGTGTTGCCTTAAGCCTTTCTATCAAAGCGAGGCTAAGTGCGAAACCTTTCATATGTAAATGGTTTTCATTCACATGCAAATAAAACTTATTTGTATATGAATGAAAACTCATTCTTATATGAAAGGTTTCGCACCTAGCCTTGCTTTGATAGAGAGGCTAAGGGCAACTCGGAAATGGCCTATTGACATTCTGGTGGAAATTTGCGTTTTCTCTGATCCGTTCGTTTGTCTCTTAAAGGAGCACTGTCCTGGCTAAAATATTGTGTTTTCATAACTATGGCCAGGAGCTTAGTTTCAGCTTACTTCATCTTGAAATTGGAAGAAACCATCGCCAAAAGTGATAGAAGCAAGAAATATGAACTAAACCAGACAAAATAATGGCTAGAAAAAGTCAAAATTGCACAAGAATGGCAAGTTCTCAAGCATGTTAAGGTTACAGTGTACCTTCGGGGGTGTCTCCAGTAAAACAGCTCTAGCGTCTTTAGATTACACTTAATATACCTAAACCCAGATATCAAATTAAAGCTTATAGAGCTGGCTATCTAAATATGGAAATCATTTGGTAATAAAATGAATTGTCGAATTTTTTACGACGTCTAAATTCGAACGTCCGAATCAGCTTTAAAACGCTATAACTCAAAGCGATTATTGTATTTTGCTAATTTGATTTGTTCTCGGATTTTCGGACACGAAGCGCTAAAAAACGTGTTGGCGATTTCCCATATTCAATTGCAGTGAAAAGTTACAGAATATTTTCGAAAAAGGGAGAAAAAATTGGAGTGATCGCACGGAAATGGCTCTTGACGAAAAAGTTTTCGGAAATAAGAAATTCGCCGAAATATTTTTGTTGACTATATGTTAGCCTAGCATCTGTCCAAATTTGAGGAAAATCGAACGAATTCCCTTTGAGTTGTAGCTCTTTAAAGTGTCCCCTACAAGCGAAAAATTAACTTTGAGAAAACAGCGCTTAGAAAAACATATCGCTATTAAAACAAACTCCGCCCACAAAAGTTATACTGTCATTTCTCCGTCAATTTTCACTATTTTTTGATAATTTTTTTTGGATGAAAGTTCATTCTGTAAACTTTATTTTGACGCCAAAAAAAAAAATTCAATAAATTTTCGATCTGAAGGTACACTGTAACCTTAAGGCATGACCCAGAGCCTAATTTGCATAAAATCCGTCAAGAGTCATTTCTTTAAAAAGATATACATAAACATCCTCAAACTTGGTAAAAACATAAAACTCCTTGATGTCCTTAAATTAGTGTTTACTTTATGTGTGGAATGTTTGCATCACGTGACCTGTTATAACAGTTTTCTTACGCGAAGAGAAAAGTGAAAATGGGCCGCCGATATGACATATAATAGGTATATATTGAAACACCAACGTAATTCTGTGGTTTTCCCCCTTTAAGAATCTGTCCTGAATGGCTGACTGCGTTTAACCGTTAAAGAGTAATTTTCAAAAATAGGTCACGTGACCCTTTTATTCTTTTAATAACTTCTTAATGAAAGAAGATATTTCTCCATTCAGGACACGGATTGTATCTATGTATCAAGTCAATAAATACCGCATGGTTTTTTGGCCGCCACAATAAACCATCCTTGGCCCGTTTCAGATTGCTCTTTTTTCCTTAATTATGACGTCATCAGTCACGTGACCACAGATTTTAACACTCAAAAGGTTTAAGGACGTTGAAATATTTCTGCTTTGCACTTTTAATGGTCGTTAAGACCAAAAGAACATTACTTCTACTAGAAAAAATAGTTTTCTTCGCGGGGGGTCTAAGATCAAAGGACAGCCCATGCCTAAACATGCTTGAGTTTGATTTATTGACAGGCGGTCCGCAAGAAATCAAATTTCATGAACTGTAATCCACCTCAATCCTTGTAATCCTGCACTTTATCTCAAATGTACTACTTTTGGTTTGCTCTGTGGAATATTTTTATTCAACTAAGTTGTATATTTGTTGGAATTTGGCGATATAGCGTGGAAATAAGCTAAGCGAAATTTTGCTTTTTCGGCGGGACAGTGTCCCTTTAAGTTCATGTTTCTTTGCGTTTACTTTTCCACTTTTAGAATCTTTTCTTGCATTAATAACTGGCCATCAACATGAAAATACGATATATCAGGCGGGACACTGTCCTTAGCTTAGTTTAATGTGATTTGTATCTCTGTTCTGATTTCCCCATTATCTTCTTGTAATCATCTATAATCTCTGGCCAAAAATCGCCATATGACAACAAAAATCCATCAGAAAAAAATGTATTTGAATGCCATTTTTTGCAGCTCAGTAGCTTTCCGGCGGTCTGAATCGCTAGAACATGCGGAATGGGTAGAAACTGCCCGCATTCTAAGAATTTATTCATCCTCAGTTCGTTTATGGGAAGATAGCACTCAGAATGCAAAACAAAGAAATGTGTAAACAAACATCCGGCCTTATTGTTACGACACAATTATCAACGTTTTTATACTTCAGAAGCAGGAGTATAAAGAGGTACTTATAGACTTTCTTGGAGGTCAATAACGGATGATGTTTGAGCTGAGCGAGAATCAGAATATCACTCTTCATTTTGACATTTTGACTCTTGAATTATAGAGCAGGGAAGAAGTTCTCGATACCAACTCACTCAATAAGCTTCAATAAGTGGGTTATAGACTCCTAGCGCTACCTTGGTCTCGATTAGTAAACAAAACATACTTAAAACACACCAAAGGAACGTATCGGCCCCCGGGTGACTCCCATATTAAAATGACGGGGGTGTTCGTCGAAAATTTTGGCAGTTTCTTGGTGTTGCGATCACCAAATGACGTAAAACAAAAGATTCAAAAGAAAGTAAACAATACCCACACCACAACACAAAAGCTAACCAACAATAGTTTTCGCAACACCAAGAAACACCCAAAATTTTCGAAAAACACCCTAAACGGTACCAGAATTGCGTTTGCATGATGGGCGTGGTTCAAATGGATTTTTACCCCTAGAGGTACTTATTCAAAAACAACACATGTCATATTCTGTCATATTTTTCGGGTCAATACCCTGAAAGGTACTCAGTGCAATAATTCTGACGGTGGTCATTTAAGATTTTAGAACCCTAAGCGGCACCAATCTACAAATTGTGACCCCTAATAGGTACGACGAGCACCCCCGTCATTTTTATAAGGGAGTCTTCCACCGGGCATATCTCCTAAACCGTTCAAGGGGATCTAAACAGAAAACAGCTGACATGTAAAAAGAGAGTCTCAAAATATCAAGTGTATATATCTCTAAATACCATGAATTTTTGGGTGGAGAAACATCGCCGTGTAATAAACACCGAAATCACTTTATTTGATGTTGTTTTCAACCCCCAGTATGAATCCTTTTAAAATTATCTTTCCTTACACCTGTTCCTCCTGTAATTATAAAGGCTAAAACCCAGTGGCGGTTGAGTTGTGTTGTAATTATAATTGTCGAACTGTGTCTAAATGTTCAAACTTTTAATTGGTCATAAAGACTATTTTAAAATTTGTCAGTTGAATAATATCAAGGTTTTGGTGGTCTTCCGGTCTTTCGCTTCTGCTAACGCCATGGAGAACAAAGAGGCCGTTTCCGAATTTTCAGAAGAAGAAAGTGTATCAGACGACTGTAAATCTTTCAGCTTCATAAGAAGACTGCTGGCAAGTGTTACAGACGAGGTTAGTTTGCAATTATATTTTTCTAACATTTTAATGCTAAAGAAGGTTTTTTGACAGCCCTCTGGTAACACTAACAATGAATAAGGCGAGACGAAAAAGCGGTAAAAATCCACTTAATAACTTGTGTCATCAAGCATTGGCTAAGTTTGTTTGTTTCGGGCAGCAGCAACAGCGTCCGGAGCACAGCTGGGCTGGAATACTACTGAATTAGCCATAAATGAAGCGTTAAAAATGAGGATTTTTTTTTTTTGATCCGATGCTGAAAAAAAATGTCGCTAAGTGCGAATATGTGTAAAACGTTCGTGGAAAACAAGACGAAGGAAGGACCTGTAAGGACCATGTTCAGACTGGGTTTAAAGCTATCGCAGTGAAACTTAGAGGGTTCATATTATGTCTAAAACTGTCCAAGTTAAGGCGGGAATTACGTAACCATTCCGAATGGCCGTCTTCTGTCACGGATTTCCATCACGTCAAAAAAGCGCCAAAATTAGTTCAAAATTAATCAGATCAAAAGAAAATGCTAAAATTATCTTAAGTTGTAAAACTTATTACAAGAAAGTTAAACATTTTCCGTTTAAACGTTAATTTAAGCAGAAAATTCAGCATTGGCTGATCATGCTTCTCAAAATATGGTAAATTTCAGAAAAAAGTCATGAATTTTGGTGAGTATAAGTCAATTAATTATTCTATAGTTATAACGTTCAAATTCAGCATAGGTACTTTCCGCCCTCCAGTTCATAACAAATTTATAAGAGATCATCATGTTTCATCCAAAGGATTTGGAGCAAAACTATCAAGTGAACATGAATTGAAATATAACAGATTTCCACAGTTGTCTATACAACAGACATTTTACAGTTTTGAATCAAATGAGGTCAACAGCTTTGTCGCCAAATAACACTTTTATGCCCGCAAAATAACACTGTTATGCCGTCAAAATAGCGCTATTACGCGATAAAAATAGCACTTTTATGCCGCCAAAAGAGCACTTTTATGGTAAAATGACACTATAATATTTATGCCGTCAAAATAGCACTATTATGCCGGCATTGTGTGTCAGCTCCTATTGTGTAGGACTTCTAGATCAAGTGATCTGGCCTCCCTCCCTTCGCGTGTCTCGCGCTCCGCGCTCGTTGTTCGCGCTTCGCGCTCGCGCCCCAAAACCCGCTTGAGCATCACCCCAAAAGCGCCTGTTGTGAACCAGTTTGAGCACCCCCTAAAACGCCTGCTAAGCGGGCTAAATGTGAACGAACTTTCGTTTTGGCTGCAAACAACATGGATCCCAATCTCGAAATTTCGGCTACGATGGTGACCAGTGACGAAGAAGAGTATTTAGCTTTCATAAAACAACACGAATCCGATATAGAAGAGGTTAGCTATTTAGTTTCATTTTCTAACGTTATAACGGCTTAGGACGTTTGCTTCACACTGCTTGATTAACAATACCAAGTACATATTAAACTGACAATTCAATCAAACTATGCATAAACTATTCAACTTTATTAAAATCTATTGTTTCAACGAATACTGCACTATTCTAAACAGGGTGGCTTGGGATAAACATTTAATGATAAAAGTAAGGTCCGGTTCAAACGTCGAACTTTACATGTGCCGAACCTAACTATTAGGTTCGGCACATGTAAAGTTCGACGTATGAATCAATTAGGATTGACACTTTTGTATTTGGGTCGACTCTGCCGTTCTATTCGACTGAGCTTGTCGTACAGAGCGGCAAAAGATCGACTTCGATTCATACGTCGATCTTTACACGTGCCGAACCTAATGCATACATTATGCATACATTAAATTAATAATTTTTTCCCAATTAAGTTCGACGTCTTAGAGCAGTTTTCAATTGAGTGTCGTAAAACCAAAACCAAAGTAATTACTGTGACCAATCACAGCAGTCGTAAACAATCCAATGAACCAATCAGAGCTCGAAGCAATTACATGTCGGCGGCGCCAAGCGCGGGAAAACGAGTGCGAGCAAGTCACGATTGGTTTTGGTTTTATTTCTGATTGGTCGAGAAAGTGGCGCGAGATTTTTTAGCCAATCACAAAGCGAAGCAATGCAAAACCAAAGCAATTGTGTAATTACTTTCGATATTCAATTGAAAACTGCTCTAATCAATTGTCGAAATTAATTATTTGGGTCGACCCAAATAGGTATTAAGTTCGGCACATGTAAAGTTCGACGTTTGAACCGGGCCTTAGGACGTTTGCTTCACAGCCTATCTTGATTAACAATACTGACAATTCAGTCAAACTATGCATAAAGTATTCAACTTTTAAAATATATTGAGTTTCAACGAATACACTATTCTAAACAGGGTGGCTTGGGATAAACATTTAATGATAAAAGAAAGCGTTAGTACGTTTTGATGTCATTCTGTCATTCAGTTTCACTGCACTATCTACTGTCAAATTTCTTTTTCACGTTCATGACATCGAAAAGTCGTCTAGGTTCGCTTAGTTTTATTATTAAATATGTAAACTATTTCGCTAAAAAAACACGGCAAGTTTAAGAAACATAGATCCTCAAAGTCGGACACTTTTCAAATGTTTGTATGCTAAGGAGGGGGGAAGGGACTAAGTTGTATCACGAACTGGACCTCGTAAAAACGGCATTGTTTTTTTAGAAATAGAAAAGGTGTTAATTTTTAGCGTAAATTAAATGCCCTTGAACTTTAATTCTTGTCAAATTTGAAACCGAATTGCTCTCGCCGCCTCCCCCACACCGGAGTTCAGAGCAGAAATTTAAAATAAATTATCGGTATTTAGGGATTGATGTCTTCCTCTCGTGCGAATTTCTTTATCAAGTTATTAACAATTTCCAACAAGATTCTATTGAGCTACGTCGGAAGCAAGTCCTGGCTTAAAAACACCGTACTTCGTCTTCGTGCAGGAGTGCTTTCTTCTGTAAGCGACATTTGTCCTGCCGATAGATGCATTGATTTCTTTAATCGTTATTGATGCTATTTATTGAAGCCGACGGATCGACAACGTAACTTCTAATCAGTGTCAAAAGCGACCACCAAAACGCCAGGGACACTCAGAAGTTGCTTACATGAAGTCTCAGATTGTGATTTGACTGCGAAAAAACAATTCGATATCTCCTAACTAACTGAAAAAAAAATATATGATTTGTATATAAATACATAGTTTCGATGATATCAGATAAATGAATGATCGTTTTTTATCACAAGAAGTGAATGGTTTTCATGTCATTTGGGTAGAAATTTTATTCGATCGATCGCTCGATCGGTTGTAAACATTGTGTCTCGGAAAACTCGCCAAAACTTAGATTATCGTTAAAGGTACTTAGTTTTTATTTGGGGGAAGTTTTGATCCAAAAACGACAAAATCCCCGTGGCATAGCGGTTGGTAAAAACATGGTTTTATGTCTTTGCGTATGAGTTTTTTGTTATTCGTTAAATTTGACAGCTGACATTGATCCTGCACTAATTTAACGGAACCTTTGGTAGTCGGGCATCTGCCGTTTGGACTTTTTGTTTTTCTGGTGCTAGAGGGTAGGCGTTGTGCTCGTCGTGCAACTCCTTGGGATACTCCAGATCCACCTCGAAGATGTAACCCCACTTTCTGGTTGGGAACCACTTCCTGATTTGGTGTTCTGTTGGTATCACTCTACACCAGACAAACTTACCAACGGGGAGGTGCTGACTCATAGCCCAACCGTAGAGGTTGTTCGCATCCAGATACATGATGTAGCTGGTCTCCTGATCTTGGTTGTAGTCTTCAAGATAGGGATTGTTCGCCTTGCAGTAGCGCCTGCTCTCCCTTGAAATGCCGCCACGCCTGCCCTTTTCGACGAATAGGTGCATATTGTAATCTGTGAGGAGTTCCAGATTGACGCCTGTGTGTTTTAGGAGAGCGTCCCACCTGAGACCTGGACTTGTGTAGTAATGCGCTGGGTCGAGGCTGTAATGCGTCAGGCAGGTTGTTCTGAAGTTTTCGAAAACATCCGCCAAAAGCAGCACGTTCGTCTTGAGGTATAGGTCGTGATAGTCACCAAGGTTTTTGCACTCCAACGCCTTCCACACTGCCTGCGCGTGCTTGTAGTCTGCGACGCTGACATGTTCCATTTTGAGCTTGCTAAAGAATGCATCTTTTTCTGGCAGCGCCTCCTCAGTGAATCGTTCCCAAGAGTCCATGTACTCGTATGGATAGATTCCCTTCTGCAGTAGAAGCTTTGGAAGAAGAGACCCTGAGAACGAGGTTTGCTATTATGTACTTCATTTCTGCGCTTGGCCTTTTTATTACAGGAAAAATAATAAATTACTATTACGGGGGACTGGGTACTAGTACAAATTATCGTTTATTTTCAAACTTAATGAAATAATCAACAAAGGCCAAGCGCAGATTTTTTGTTGTTGTTCTTGGGACTTATCTGGTAGCAATAACATTTGATTATGATCGGTATAAACTGTTGCCATCTTTGCTCAAAGTTTTTTCTGGATTTTGTGGCCGTATTAAGTCACGTGACCTAATTTGCATATGTTATTCTTGACAAAAGGACCACGGTTTGCTAACTGTTTACTCTTTTAAAGTATTGAGTTCTCATGACTAAAGCCTCACCCCCGTAGCTTTTGGGCGTTAAAACTGACTAGTGGCCCTTGCCTTAAATTACCTGAGTGTGCGTCGTAGCCTTTCAGGTTGTGAAACACAACTGGGATTACCTCATCTGAAGTGCAGTAAAAACCCGCATATAAGAACCGAGAATTTTCGAGATCAGGCTGAACAGGTCCTTATATTTCAGGGTACTTTTTGTCAAATCAGGCTGATTAGGTTCTTAAAAGGTTCTTATATTTTTCAGAGTTTGTCGTAGCATAATCATTTACAGAAATATTACACTACTAGTACATAATGGTTTAGAACTAGTTTAAATAACAAACAGATGCTTGCCTAGCTAAATAACAACAGTCAGAATGTTGTTAGAGGTTTCACATGATAATCGAAATTGGAGTGATCTTTTGCATAAGAACCTCTTTTTCCTCGCCATCCTGAACAGGTTCTTATAAAATTGAGTATTAAAATGCCAAATTTCAGCCTGTAGGTTCTTACACTGTAAATCTTTAGGTTCTTATATGCGGGTTTTTACTGTAGCTCAGATTGCAAGCCCTATGAACGGCGCCTCGATATTGGCCGGTTATGTGGCAGTGACCTTTGACAGAGTCTCTTATACGCTTTCTGACTAAAGACTCGCCGCAGAAGAGGCAATCATCCTGTTGGAAGTGAATTTTAAAGCCTTCTTTTTTCTTCCTTTCGTTCCTTGGACTAACGTACAGAGGGAAATTAAATGTTTCCAGCTCACCTGTTTCCTCATCTTGGATGTACCGTCTTGTGTGCGTTGGAGTAACACTTGTTGGTTTTCCAGTGATACAGAACCAGGCCTGCGTATTCTCCAGTGTGCGGATTGTAAACTTCAACGGATTCCTTGAAGTTTTCTTTGTACAGACTTCCGTGGCAGATTTTGCACTCATCAGCCTTGTTGTAGTTTACCCAGTCTTCCCTTGTTATGGAAAAGGGGCTTCTTCAACCTTAGCCTGTCGCTAATAGCCCTCTCCGTTGATTGGATGCACTGCAAGAATACTCTCAATGTATCCACACCCCTGTATTCAACGGGACCCCATGATTCGCCGCTGGAGCAAACGGTCGTGTAACCAAATCCACAAGGTGTGTGCACTTCTGTCTTGGTTGTACTGCTTTCTGTGGTGTCTGGCTTGCAACCGTGGACGTTTGTTACAAGACTTTCAACGTCTGTGTAGATGATGTAGGGTGCTTTCATCTGGTTCTGATAGTTCTCAAAACGCAGGATGTTTTCACCCTCCTTCGGCATTTCGACGCGAACTGGCCGGCCATTGATACCTCTGCAGTAGACCAGGTGATCGTCGAGAACAAGCTGCGATGATAACCCTTGAAGGCACCTCTCGCAGAAATGGTTGTTTCTGCCTGCCTAGTAGTTGCTGTGAAAAAGCCTGCTGAGGCTTTTATGTAGCAGTAGTGGGTGCTGCTTTCGTTGGCTATCAGCATAAGATTTACTCGTCTTACGCTCTGATCCTCTACTCCACTAACTCTATAGACGATTGTCTTGCCGTTTTTCCACCCAAAGACGTTTAAGGCTAGGTTGTGCTACCTTTCAACTCTTGAGAGCTGATCTAAGGGTGTTGGGAAAGAAATCCCAGTGAAGTCGACCAAGCCGTCGTCTGTTGGGTACTTGCTTGGTCTGTCTGCACGTACTCCGTCAGGAACAGGAAACAACGCAGCGCGTAAAGCCCAATTCAACGCAAGCATTGATCGTCTCTGTTTTTTATGTTTATGATGGCCTGCTTATCTTTTACCTTTTTAGGAAGAGGTATGTAGGCGCCACCTCTGATAGGTTGATATCTACTTAAGTCAAGATAAACAGTATTGACTTTTTCAATGACCCAACCTGATCCCATATTTACCCACCTTGCTACTTTTTCCATTTTCGAGTTGATAACGGCGTCCGTTTGTTTGGTAACTTCAGATTGACTGAAGTGTGTTACTATTAATAAGTTGGGCAGCCTGAAGTAATGGCTGATTGTATCTGTGCCATTTACTCTTTCCTTTGTCAAACGAATTTCAAGCGTGAAATTCACTTTAACAGGACCCAGTTCCGCAGTCTCTTCCCCAATCGTTCGAACGATTGTGGGTTTGTTCACTTGGTAGAACAATGTGAGGTCTTTCGTGGGATGGTGTTCAGGGACGACCATCTTATAGCTGTGAAGCCAGCCTTGAAAGGCCTGATTTCTCAGATGAAACTGGAGTGTAGCATCCATGGTGGATATATAAGGGGAAGCATAAATGTTCAATTAGCAATACCACGCCTAGTGTGGTGGGTGATCCGGCAACACCCTAGTGTGTAGTATAGGGAGTGGGTGCATCCGGGGACACCTCAAATAAGTATTTGTGCACCCCAACGGAGCCTTTATAGAATACTTGCCCGCCTCTCCCCAAGCGAACGAGGCGGGATGACTACTGTTTTTCTCAAAGGATTTGAAAAATTTAGGGAAATAAGAAATGTTGAAGATTTAATGTAGTTTAACAGTTAGAATTTGAAGTTAAAAATTAGTAGATGGACACCAAAATAGTCCGGCCACTATCAACCTGGGGTGCTCTTGTGTGGGTATCAACTGTCTGCTGGTGTTCCAAAAATCACGTTCTTTCTTCTATCCCTCCTTTAAACCTCTTAAAATGTCATTGAAATTCATGTTTACACCCGCCTTAAACTAAGTTGGTGGATGGAATCTCCAATGAAATTTTACACATGCAAATGAAAGGTTTTCAGTATTATTTCAAGTTCCTAACGAAGGCGCAGTAGGTTTTTATGCTAGAGACGATTTTCCGTCTGGAACGAACTTGGGCAACTGGAGTTATTTCGTTTAGTGTCAACTGACAAATTCTATTCACTGATGTCCTTCCTTGTATTTCTTATAAGACTAGTTACGAGAAGTTGTTTTGATATCAAGACAGTTACTATGGTGATCATTTACTTAATTTTCATACCTGTATATTTGATTACACATTGATATTACAAGGAGAAATTTAAAGTTGATCACTATTATGTGGACTCGCGTAGCTGATGGGCTATCTGAATGTGTTTTTCCCATCTTTATACAAGACAAACTACGGATTCGCTCAACAAGACGAACTAACGCTCCCCACCCTCCCCTTCCTCCAACGCCATCCCCATGGGTAAGGCAGGTGACCATTACATATCGCGGGCTCAATGTTTACAGCCGATCGAGCAACGGATCGGGCAATCGAGTGAATTTTCTACCCCAATGCTACAACTCGAGTGTTAAAAACAGCCAAATCAAGTTTAGTTTGCTAAACGAATTGAAATTGGAGCTCAAAATATTTTGTAAAACGTCCATAACATATTACTGAATAGAAAAAGAAAACAACGCGCCATCAAAGTTAACTCCTGGAGGGAAATGTTCAATTAAAACATTTATTGCCATAAATTTTTTATTAAGCCCCCCGGGGGTGGGGGGGGGGGGGGGGGGGGGGGGGGCTTATCTATTTCAAGCACGTTTGAGGTTGGCTCAATAGACTGAGGGCAGGCTAATTATAATTTAGCGAAACGCCAGCAGTTCACCACTCATTTGTTTTGTAATTCATAAATTACAATAGGCTCCCACAAGTAAATAAAAATGTTAAAAATAACTTGTGCAATACATATAATGTCACTCAGATCAGCTTAATGTCAGTTCTGTAGTCTGTTTCTTACTTTTTAACACGTGAATACGCGAGAAGCGCAATGAACGAGTAATATTTTTGCACACGGGGACTAATGCAAATTTACACTCCTTCCTTCCTTCCTTCCTTCCTTCCTTCCTTCCTTCCTTCCTTCCTTCCTTCCATCCATCGGCTGTAAGCGTATCAGTAATTCCTCTGACCAGTGCGGCCTTTTACCCGTTCCAAATGCAAAGAGATATAGATTGGGAATACTCGACCGCTAGACTACGAGCAGTCTCTCTTTCCCAGCTTAGTCCGTCGAGCGAGAAACGAAAGTTTCGCGCGGCCATTATCCGTTCGCTAATGTTTTTTCGTTTCTCGCTCGACGGACTAAGCTGGGAAAGAGAGACTGCTCTTAGTCTACTTGACCGCCGAAAGAGAGGACATTATTAACGTGACTCGGTATTGCTGTTTCGCGTTTGGAGTCTTTGATGGAAAATTAAACTCGATCAAAGGACTTCTAATAGATTTTTCAACATAAACACAGGTTAAATATTAAAATTTAACCGTACTAGTATTGCTGGTGCAGTGGTGTAGTGCCTTGTACTTATCAGCAAGGGCTCCTGGTGGCGGCCTGCCCATGTTCGAATCTCGGTGACTGACATCGTTTTTTTTTTTTCTTTCTTTTATCTTTAAAAGGAAATTTGATGAAGTTGGCAATCTTTCGGCGAAACTCTTCATTTAATTACTTTATTTTTATAATTGCGACCCCGAAGCATTCGACTCTGAAAACCTGACTCGATTTTTGTCATTAAAGTTATTTTCCTCGATGACGCCGCTAAAAGTCAACTTTAATATGGATTTGTTGCTCAAGTGTATATAACTCTATATACCATGAATTTTTGAGTGGAGAGTATTTTATTTAGAGCGTTTCGTATTCACAGTTTGGCTCAAAGAGCCATTGATTTGCTAAACAAAATGGTAAGCTAGGGTAAAACATCGCTGCCAGTAATATACACCCAAATCACTTTATTGTCAGTTTATTTGATGTTGTTTTTAACCCCCAGTATGAATCCTTTTAAAAATTATCTTCCCTTCCACCTGTTCCTTCTGTAATTATAGCGGCTTAAACCCAGTGGCAGTTGAGTTGTGTTGTAATTAAAATTGTCGAACTGTGTCTAATTGTTCAAACTTGTAATTGGTCATAAAGACTATTTAAAAAGTTGTCAGTTGAATAATATGAAGTTTTTGGTGGTCTTCCGGTCTTTCGCTTCTGCTAAGAATGGAGAACATAGAAGAGGTTTCAATGGAATATTCAGAAGAAGAAAGTGTACCAGACGATGAATCTTTCAGCTTCATAAGAATACTGGCAAGTGTTATAGAAGAGGTTAGTTTGCAGTTATATTTTTCTAACATTTTAATGCTAAAGAAGGGTTTTTTGACAGCCCTCTGGTAACACTAACAATGAACAAGGCGAGACGACAAAGCGGTAAAAATCCACTTAACAACTTGTGTCATCAAATTGACCTTTACGCGCTTTTTAAAACAGCATTGGCTAAGTTTGTTTGTTTTGGGCAGCCGCAACAGCGCCCGGAGCACAACTGGGCTGGAATACTACTGAATTAGCCATAAATGAAGCGTTAAAAATATGAGAAATTTTTTTGTTTGATCCGATGCTGAAAAAAAAAATAAAAGTCACTATGCGCGAATGTGTGCAAAACGTTCGTAGAAAACAAGACGAAGGAAGGACCCGTGAGGACCATGTTCAGACTAAGCTTAAAGCTATCGCAGTGAAACTTAGAGGGTTCATAGTATGTCCAAAACTGTCTAAGTTAAGGCGGGAATTACGTAACCATTCCGAATGGCCGTCTTCTTGGATCCGTCACGGATTTCCATCACGTTAAAAAAGCGCGAAAATTAGTTCAAACTTAATCAGATCAAAAGAAAATGCTGATAGAAATGATCTTAAATTGTAAAACTTACTACAGAAAAGTTAAACATTTTATGTTTAAACGTCAATTTAAGTGGAAAATTCAGCACTTGGCTAATCATGCTTTTCAAAATATGGTAACAGAAAAAGTCATGAATTTTGCTAAGTATGAGTCAGTAAAATGCTTCTAAAGTTATAAACGTTCAAATCAGCATGGGTACTTTCCGCCCTCCAGTTCATAACAAATTTATAACATATCATGTTTAATCCAAAGGATTTGGAGCAAAACTATTAAGTGAACATGAATTGAAATGTAACAGATTTCTACAGACATTTTACAGTTTTGACTCAAATGAGGGAAATAGCTTTGTCGCCAAATAACACTTTTATGCCTGCAAAATAACACTGTTATGCCGTCAAAACACCCAGGGCCAATGAAATTAGAGGTTCTAAAGAGCTTCGTGGCTCCTGCCATTAGGAGCGCCACGAAGCTCTCGGAACGGCTCACAGGATTGGCTGAGAAAACAATAGAACAAACAACAGAAGAATGGTTCCTAGACCTAAAACAATAGAGCTTCGTGACACCCAGGGCCAATGAAATTAGAGGTTCTAAAGAGCTTCGTGGCTCCTGCCTGCACTATTATGCCATAAAAATAGCACTTTCATGCCGCCAAAAGAGCACTTTTATGGTAAAATAACACTATAATAATTATGCCGTAAAAATAGCACTATTATGCCGGCATTATGTGTCAGCTCCTATTGTGTAGGAATTTCTGGATCAAGTAATCTGGCCTCCCTCCCTTCGCGTGTCTCGCGCTCCGCGCTCGCGCCCCAACTTCCCCGCTTGAGAACCCCCAAAACGCATTCTGTGAACCCGCTTGAGCACCCCAAAAACGTATGTTGTGAACCCGTTTGAGCATCCCCAAAGGCGCCTGTTAAGCGGGCTACATGTGATCGAACTTTCGTTTTGGCTGCAAACAACTGACAATTCAGTCAATCGATGCAAAAACTATTCAACTTTTAAAATCTATTGTTTCAACGAATACACTAGTCTTAACAGCGTGGCTTGGGATAAACATTTAATGATAAAAGTAAGGCTCGGTTCAAACGTCGAACTTGACATGTGCCGAACCTAATTATTAGGTTCGGCACATGTAAAGTTCGACGTACGTATGAATCAATTGGGATTGACACTTTTGTATTTGGGTCAACTCTGCCGTTCTATTCGACTGAGCTTGTCGAATAGAGCGGCAAAAGATCGACTTCGATTCATACGTCGATCTTTACACGTGCCGAACCCTAAGTCGGACATTTTTCAGATGTTTGTATGCTAAGGAGGGGGGGGGGAGATCAGTGCTATGTTGTATCACGCAATGATATGTTGTGGGGGACTAAAAAGAACTGAACCTCGTAAAAATGGCATATGATTGGGTTTTTTTGAGAAAAGGTATCAATTTTTAGCGTAAATGTTTAAACGTCCTTGAACTTTAATTCTTGTCAAATTTGAAACCGAATTGCTCTCGCCGCCTCCTCCACACCGGAGTTCAGAGCAGAAATTTAAAATAAATTATCGGTATTTAAGAATTGATGTCTTCCTCTCGTGCGAATTTCTTTATGAAGTTATTAACAACTTCCAACAATATTCTGTTGAGCTACGTCGGAAGCACGTCCTGGCTTAAAAACACCGTACCACGTCTTCGTGTGTTTTTTTTTAATTCTTCAGTTTAGTGCATGACATTTGTCGGATCGATAGAGGTATTCTTTAAATATAATCATTATTGATGCTAATTTTGAAACTGAGGCCCCGTTTACACGGGTCCGGACAAATTTTTGCACGGACAAAAACTTGCACGGTTCCACCTTGCGTTTACACGGGACCGGCGGAACTGGACGAATTTTTGAACGGCTAAGTGTGCAAGTTCCGTGTAAACACCACTGCAATCTGTAACAGAATTTGCACGGATCCATGTAAACACGTGGTCTAGGAACAAAATTCGTCCGTGCAAAAATTTGTCCGGACCCGTGTAAACGGGGCCTGACAGATCAACAACTGCTATTAAATAAACTATATTCTATAAGGGACGGACCATTATTTTTCTGGAGGGGGAATTTTGAAAAAAAAAAATGTTTGCAGGGCCTGAAAAGACAAAATATATTGCTTGCAAACACGATATGCATAAAAATATTCTTGCAGAGAAGTCAGAAAAACTAATATTAAAATTAACGTTGACATTCTGTCAAGAAATGGGCGAGTTTCAGAAGTCTGTCACTGACTGGAGTTACTATTATTATGGAGATGGTCATTTTAAATCAGCAATGTGCCTGCCTTCAGCGCTGGTAACACAGGTCGGGTGGTACGAGTATGACGGCCTGTAAGAGCATCGTCAAAGAGGATCAGGAATTCGATACTGTGGAATCGCGGAAAAGCCTGCTACTCCCTTTGCACACTCCCTGTCGTATTCCCTTTATTTGCGCCAGTAGCTGCGTAGGAATCGAAAAAAGCTTAAGTACCAGAGAAGATAGCACTGTAAAAAAAAATACTGAAATAAATAAATAAATAAATAAATGTTTGCAGGAAGGTGCTTTTTGAAAAAACAAATGTTTGTAGAGGAAAATTTCTCACCCCCTCCCCCCCTCCCCTACAAAAAAATAATGGCCCGTACAAGAGGTCTCAGATTGAGATTTGACTGACAAAAAACAGTCGATATCTTAGAAAAGTGGTCTTTTAAGAATGTGATACTTCACTTTGCGAAAAATGATCGCCTTGGGTCCAGGGACGTTCGAATTTAGTTTATGCAAAACCAGTGCTAGTATTTTTCTCGCGCTCTGATTGGCTACTTTTAAGTAAAAACCTCAGAATATTATATATTTATTTACTAGGTGGGAGGACCGGATGGGAAAATATTTGGCTCTCGGTCAGTCCGTACGCCATGACCAAGAGACAAATATTTTCCCATCCGGAACGACCTAACTTTAGTCAGTCAATAAGTATTTTATCATATGACCAATTTGGAGACAAAATTGTAATAGGACCGTAATAATTTGTAATAGGACCGTACGGCTTTTACCGGCGCCGCTCGCGCAAATGCTTACGGCCCTCATACGGGACTTTTATCAATGGTTTTGCCAAGAAAAGGCTTGCTGGGCCGTACGGGTCATTTTATAAAATTTGATATTCACCTACTTCAGTGAATAATTCCACAATTAGAAAACAATTAGTATCATTCATGTAACTGACTGAAAAATAAACACCTTTTTTAAACTTAAATGCGAAGCTATGATTTTAAAACTCCTTCTAAGTCGCTCAAAAATAAAAAAAATATGATCTATCTGTAGCGTTCAGAAGCAGAAAGGGAATACAATTATGATAAAAGACTGGAAACTGATATAGAAGCTGTTAGTTTGCAATTCCTTTTCTAAGAAACATTTAATGCTAAGTTTGTAAGTCAATCAAAACTTATAAAATAGATATAGATCTTCGAAGTTGCCAAGTCATGTACATACGGTTTGTATGCTAAGAGAAGGGTGGTTTTGGGATGGCCGTATTTTATGTTACAGTGGGATGCCTGTGTGTATTATTCTCTGACATGTGGTCCGCTGTATTTAATTATGGCACAGGCTTGCCATCCTTCATTTGAGTGGTGTCAACAACATCTGTTAATGCATGGTTTAGAGCTTTTTACTGCGCCTTTCGATAACATGCGGACTCTGAAATTCAAAACCCAACTCAACATTTGCGTTTACGCTGCCGTCAATCATCTTAGCATACCTCTCAGGAAACATATCTTCCATTGGTCACGTCCGTGCATTATGATTGGTAGATTTCGATCCATTTTGTTTGTCTCTTTTTTTACATGGTCCGTTGGCTTTCGTATTAATTATGATGGGCGGCAGAGAATAACGCAACCGTTGGTGGAGATTTGAATATCAGATTCCGATGTTATTGAAAGGCGCAGTAAGCTGATGGAAGGAAATTGAAAACTCTCAAAATTGCTAACATGTAGTTTTCCTTTGTTTTTGTATGTTTGTTTTGGTAATTTGAGTTTCGCAAGAGCGTCGGATTTCTCAAAAATAATTTACTAAAAATTCAAATCATAGTATAGATTGTTTTCACTCGCGTGACCTTCAGTCATGTGGGACTCTAATGACAAAGGTCATGGCGGCCATGTAAAATTCTTTTGTAGGTGTGCACCAACATGGCCGCCGTGACGTAACGTGAAAACCACCTATAGTTTAAAAGACCTAACCGGAAGCTATTCAGTCATTAGCAAATAAATCCTCTTTATGAAAACGCTGCTAAAATCATGAAGAACAAATAAAAAAAGCCGTCCTCGCAGTTTCCTCTGGTAGAAAATTGTGTAATTCAAACATTAAAAATCATTGTAATGATAACTAACAGTTATTTGTGACTGTGAATTAAATTTAACACCATTTAACCTCTGGCATCGTTTTTCCACCTGCATTAATGTCGCTACCTGTCTATTATTTAATTACGCGCGAGAGATTATTTGAAAACAGGGTGCAAGAAAATTGGCTCTTCGGATTTTCATTTTAGCCGCAAACAACATGAATTCCGCTCTCGAATTTTCAGTGGTGGCGACTGACAGCGACGACGAATATTTCAGATTCATCAAAAAATTTGAGTCTGATATAGGAGAGGTTAGTTATTATTACTTTTTTCTTTCATTTCCTAACATTGTAACGGCTATGGACGATGGCCAGTGCTGACCGCACCCATGAGGTCTATCGTGATCTTCACGGATTAATGGCGGCTATTTTGAAGTGTTATGTGATTTTGTTGAGCGGCTCATTCCTCATAATAACAAGGTATGTTCAATTTGTTCGGAGAAAGGCAAAGTAGCGTTATTGTACCGTGAGGACGACGAGGCAGAATGGGAGCAGCACCTACCCGCTTTGTGCGAAAAATAAACCATTTTTCGACCGCATGTCGAACGCCGGAAGCTGCCGACCTCACCGTCCTTTCAGTCAGTATAATACAAGACACATGTACTGTAGATGGACTTAAAAATGTTCAAATAGCGTATAAACACAGTATAAAGATAGAAAACAACACTATTAAGTGTTTCATCGATTTTATTCAGCGATTTTGATTTTGAAATTCCATATACATTTTCAAATATCTTCAATATGCAAACATTATGCTTGGCTCTCCTGTGGTACAGCCGAGCCACTCAAAACCTGACCATGTTTAACCGAGACACTGACAACTTTCATTCTGATCTTACCCTTTTTAAGACAGTTGTATCAATGATATATATGTTATGTGACTCGGTTGCATTAAGGTGAAGTTACGGTTAGTGTTCCATACTCGATTAAGCTGAGAAAACTGAACCATACGTTATACTTTCCTCTCGCAAACCTGAAATTAAAATTTCCAACTTATTCTCTCTGGGCTAGGATGGAGGAACGCAGATATAAAAATGGCATGAGTTAAAACTGAACCTCCAAAAAATACAATGGCTTTTTGTCAGAGTGGTATTTTATATTTAGCGTAAATAAATGCCCTTGAACTTTATTTCTTGTCAAATTTGAAACCGAATTCCCTCGCCGCCTCTTCCACGTCGGAGTTCGGAGCAGAAATTAAAAACAATTATCACTATTTAGATATTGATTTTATTCTCTCGTGCGAATGTCCTTATCAAAGTTCATGATTAGCAACTTCCATCAAGATTCTGTTGAGCTACGTCGGTAGCCAACCTGGCTTAAAAACACCGTACTACGTCTTCGTGCAGGAGTGCTTTCTTCTTTTTTGCGACATTTGTCCGGCGATAGATGCATTCTTTAATCCTTATTGATGCTAAGTTTTGAAGCCGACAGATCGACAACGTAACTTCTAATCAGTGTCAAAAGCGACCACCAAAATGCCAGGGACACACAGAAGTTGCTTACATGAAGTCTCAGATTGTGATTTGACTGCGAAAAAGCAATTCGATATCTCCTTACTGACTGGAAAAAAAAAAAAAAAAAAAAAAAATATATATATATATATATATATATATACATACCTTATTGCAGAAATGTTGTCATAGAATATACAAAATATGCGCCGCTATTGAAAGTCTTGAAAACTCAAAGCCGCCTATTTTTATGTTTTTTTTTTTTCAATTTAGACAAACGGCGGGACACTGGCATATAAAACTGACTCGATTTAAATACGCCTGTTTATTCACGTTTAATTTCTATGATATCAAATAAATGAATAATCCTTTTTATCACAAGAAATGAATGGTTTTCATGTCATTTGGGTAGAAATTTTATTCGATCGATCGCTCGATCGACTGTGAACATTATGTGTCTTGGAAATTTAAAACTCGCCAAAACTTAGACTGCTTTGTCAAAGGTACTTAGTTCTAATTTGGAGGCAGTATTGACCTAAAAACGACAAAATCCCCGTGGCACAGCGGTTGGTGAAAACATTGTTTTACGTCTTTGCGTATGAGTTTTTTGTTTTGTTTTCTCTGTCAGCCTGGTTATTTGTTAAATTTGGTTATTTCTGGGTTATTCGTTAAATTTGACAGCTGACATGGATCATGCACTCATTTAACGGGACTTTTAATCGACTACCCAATTGACCAAAATGCCAAACGCATTGCGTGTTTACGAGGGGACTCAAATGTCTTAAATTAACTGAAGTTACGTTAGACAAATGGAAACTCAGTATAATAGATTAAGATGGAAAGGACACCGAGTGTGAGGGCGACTTTAGCTTGCAGTGCCGGCATTTTTTTGTGGACGGGCGCTGAATTCTAAAATCTGTTTTAGTGTTAGTCGAGGGTTTAGTCTCCATTGGTTTCGCTAGTTCGCTCCCCAAATGCGCGGCTCGCTCAAATATATGATAGACTATATCCTATAATTAGAAATTCTGGATGTCAGTATTTTTCCAATCAATAGAAGTTAATAATAATTTTCTTGTTCCTTGCTTGGTTTCCATGATAAAAGTCATAAATTATCAGACCTTATCAGCCTTATCAGCAGAAGACTCCGTTATGTTTTCATGCCTTCTGTGCAAGACACTGTTCAAGCTGAATACATGAAGTAAGTGTCACGGACCGAGATTACAATTTAAGACCCTGCATGATCCCTGTTAAATGATATCGCTAAATTGGCCAGTTTATGCGTTATTGGCTGAATGTTTTATTTGTGATCAACGGGTTGCTTTAGAGATATGAATATATCAAAGAATGCCGAAAAGAGGGTGACGGGCGTGCATCGGGCTGGTAAAGAGAATTCATTAAAACCAATACTCATATTTATTTAAAAAAATGACAGATCCGCCATAACAAGAGAATTACGAGCATCTATAAATAAACATTTTCTTTTTACTAACGTGAACTCGATCAAGCGATTTTTACTGAAAACATATTTTAAGTTGTCCAAATAAAACACACTTTTTTGCACGTTGCTTTTCTTACACTGCCAAATCTTTTCTCGTAACTTCTTCCTTTATCTATTTCCTGTCCAATTAAATTTATACAAACGACTGCATCATGATTATTCAAACTTATAAACTGTATTAATTATTCAAAAGGCGGAAAATTTCCCGTAAATTTCAAACTAAGGGCAGTGCCAGAATATCATTTTACAGTTCGGCGAACAAAATGGATATGGACATCGAATTTTCAGATATAGGAAGTTCTGAGAAAGCTCCTATCGTGGCCGATGTTGACGAAACACAGAGAAGATTTTCACTTATAGGAGTAAGTTCACTTAACCCTCTGAACCCTGCTCCGTTCATTCACTTATCTTTCTGGTTTATGTGGTGTAACTCACGAGTAATTCAGCTCCTTGTTTATGTGCTGATGATTCGCAAGTGGCTAGCTTCGCCAACTTCTCGAAACTTCGCGTGGCCTTTTGTGCAATGCAAACCGCTGTCCACGCCGATACCCTAATTATAGTTGTTAAGTTGTGAAGGGATCTGCCAGCCCGCTGGTTAGCGCTGGCAGTAAAATGTTTGCGCCGAAAGATTCGATCGTTATAATTAGAATATCAAGCTCCAATACAACTATACCACTCGGCTCATACATTCCCAGTTAATATTTCGGAGCAGTTTTAAAACTTTAATTTACCAATTAGTATCAGGTCGATTAAACACTGATATACGAATACGTTTTTAACAGCAGCTTTTGGGTTTTAATTCGTTGATCAAGATATACCCTATGAGCTGAGAAGACACCTTATGACTACAGAGACCGTTATAGATCAGTTATAAATCTTCTTCCTTGGGATCTATTAGCCTGATAAAAATATCGATAAATTAGCTTACGTGAGATGAGGTGTATTTGGAGAAAGAAGTGCCACAAAATTTGTTTGTACAATTCGGCTGAAGCATTGTTTGCGCGCAAGGAACCTTAAGGGCTTTGACAGTTAAAATCATTATAATGCTCCCAAATTAATGTCGAGTCGAGACTCAGAATGGTAAATTGAGTATTTTCTTGCAGCATTAATCAACCTACATGGGTTCCATCATGGATTAACGCTAACATTTATTAAACATCTCGGCCAGAGCTTCTGCTGGGTTAGCCTAAGGCGGGTCGTAGGATGCCTTATCGTGCTATTGTTCTGAATGCGAAGGCCGGAGTGAAATCATGCACAAGGCCGCCAAATTTATTTTTAAAAGTAATTATGCTAATCTAAAAGTCAAAACAACCACGGAATTAGCTACAGACACTTTCCATAATTTGTGACAGCAATCACCGTGCTTTCAATATTCTAACCAAACTATTAAAGATTATTAAAAAATAAAATATAAAAATTAAAAACGCTTTTAGAAAAATCGCTATTCAGTCCGTTGCTTTTCCATTCAAAAACTTTTTATCATTAATAAACTTTCATTTCACTTGTTTTCCTAACCAAAGAGAGGCTTGGTTGTTTTAATTAAATAGATCTTCTGACCTATGCTCGGCTGAACATAATTGCGTATATATGTCATGATAAAGTCCAGAATAATATTCTTAGCTTTATATATTTTGCACTTTGTGGTGACAACATTAGCATGCAAGAGGCTCTCCAATTTTTAGATGTGACTAAAGACCCAGAGATATCTCCTTTCGTCGCCAGTGATGAAAAACAACAGAGGAGATTTTCACTAATTCCAGGAGTAAGCTAAATTTTAAATGATTGTTCCTTGATTGTGATCCATCGTTCGTGTAAAAGGTAGTCGTAATATCCTAGCATACATACATACACACATACATACTTTTTTGAAAGGCCGGTCTAAAAGGGAAAAAAAGGCAGCCGCGGGCTGACGAGGACCTTCTAAAGTAGTCAATTACAAACAAGTATTAAAAATTAAGAATTACAAATTTACAAAATTTACACTATTTACAAAATTCAGAAATAATTCAAAACTATATAAGAATTGCTTTATCCTTATTCAGATTTGTACAGCAACCTTTCTCAAAACACACCAATTCAAGTTTACTTCCTTTCTTCAAAATAGCTTTAAAGGAGTTAACCAGACGTTAACATTACCCTGATCCCTAATGTGTCTTTCTAAACAATTTCATACCACTGGCCCTCTAAAGAATGTTCGCATATGTTCTAGGAGCAAGCCATTTTTCCTGCCGAACGCAATAAGCGACTGTTAAGAGACACTGTAAATCATTCGACCAATTTTTTCAAGAGTTTATTGCCTTGATGTCTTGGGAAACTCGCAAAATCTCAGCTGATTATGGTCGATTCTTTCTTCGAACTTCCTCTAATATAATGTTTTCACTGACGTCATATCAAAATTCAGAAGCAGTTTTCGATTCTAAAATGTTTATGAAATTGTAGAGAGTTTGCAACTACACATCTGGGCCAAATTTTTAAGCACAAGGGCATTTCATTCAAGAGTTATAGGCGAATGATTATAGACATTTTTAGTAAGAAAATGTATGGAGCGGCCATCTTGGTGTCGGCACTTAGGGACACCAACATGGCGGCCAAAAATTTAAAGACTTTAAAGTCTTAATAACACCAAAAATCTCATCACAAAATATTGTATTCACTATAAGAGGCATGAAATCGGCTTATAAACATCTATAATTCATTAATAACTTTCAACTAGTTCAATTTTGTTTATTTTCACGGCTTATCTGAAATAGCGTGACGAATTGCGTGACACATTTACAACCTTTATAAATCGAAAACGAAACATCGTTAAAACCTGAAACTTTTTGTGAAAGATTATAACACTGGTATTCACATACCATGTTAGAAACAGCTTTGTAGGATGTATACTTTAGATTTTTTAATTTTTATGACGTCATGTGAAAACACTCCATAAATGTTCTATAGGCGTTTTGTGTCTGTCACTTAGTTTTTTAAGGAAAAAAACAAATTGTGACCAGTTTTTGTCCCAAAACGTCAAATTCTCCACGACATAGCCACTTTAATGTGCTTGGTAAAAACACCGTTTTACGTCTTTGCGTGGGAGTTTTTGGTTTTGTTTTGTTCGGATGCCAACTTAGTTTTTTGGAGTGACGTACGTCGGTTCGTTAGGCATATTTTTAAAACACTACTTATGTTAATTTCAAAGTTGGCATGATGCGACAACTATTCAGGACACTCAGAAATTTAACCGGAACTTGCAATGGATAGTAATTGCTTATATACGATCTGAGGCACTGATCTGATCACCACTCTAAGTATAGTAACAGTTTGAAAGTTAGAGAGATCTGCTAGTCTCGATCTGATATTCTTGCGAATATTTCATTTCGTGGGAGCCCGGTTGCTCAGCATCGTTTTCTTCTTGACAAACATTTTTTGTGTTGTTTTGACCAACGTTTGATAGTCTCTTCAATATTGATTAAAATTATAACATGACCTCAAGACTTTCGGCAAAATCCTAGACTATGAATCCCCCCACCCCTTCCCCCGCTTATAGGCCCATCCGTTTGGTAACAAAACAATATTTCGGTTACACCCCTTCCTATATATAAGCGCACCCCAACTCATTAACGGCAATTCTTTACAAAAATTTACTCCAAATTAACTGAAACAACGCTTCGTTTATATCACAACATTGTTTGCTTACCAGCCAAAAAAACCCTTACAAAGTTGTATAAGCCCTGGGCTTATAACTGGTATTTTACTGTTCCTGTAGTCTACGAAATTAAGGACAAGCGACAATTTTGGTGATAGAAAAAGAAAAAAAGAATTCGAAAAAGTTAAAAAAAATGGAGAATCCGGGTATCGATCCCGGTACTTCTCGCATGCTAAGCGAGCGCTCTACCATTTGAGCTAATCCCCCGACCACGGCCATTGAACACCAAAGTTACAAACCCTTTCGTTTCAGCTAAAACGTTTGGCTCTGTTTTATAATTTTAAGTTGTTTTGTGAGATTATCAAATCAAAACACTCAAAATAGTTGGCAAAGATCTTAAGAATATAATTTTTAAGTAGGTAAATCATCCGTTCTGAGACTGATTTCAAGTCTTTATTTGCTCGACCACGTGCCTGACAGCGTGATACCACATAGCGTCACCATGAGTGTAAACTCGGACTGGTGTGAAAAAAAAAAAAAAAAACGATTAATGGCCTCCGATCGGTCGAGGAAAAGTTGCACTGCTCGATCGCATGCATATAAATGCATAGAAAACTCAAAATATCGAAACGACGCTGTCTTGTGTCTGCAAGAATAAATGCTTGAAATACAAATTGCAAACAGGTAAAAAATACTTGCTTTTGCAGACCTCTTTGCGGGCTTTTAATATAGCTGTTTAGTTTATATAACAAGTTTATTCGCTAAGTTAAAATATTATTTCGTTCGTACTTTTCGTTTCTGCTTGAACGGTTTTGAATGACTTTGTGCGAGGCGTATGTTAGCTTCAGAGCTTTCAGCTTTCTTCCTCTCGTGCGAATTTCTTTATGAGTTATTAACAACTTCCAACAATATTCTGTTGAGCTACGTCGGAAGCACGTCCTGGCTTAAAAACACCGTACCAAGTCTTCGTGTGTTTTTTTTAATTCTTCAGTTTAGTACATGACATTTGTCGGATCGATAGAGGTATTCTTTAAATATAATCATTATTGATGCTAATTTTGAAACTGACAGATCAACAACTGCTATTAAATAAACTATATTCTATAAGGGACGGACCATTATTTTTCTGGAGGGGGAATTTTGAAAAAAAAATGTTTGCAGGGCCTGAAAAGACAAAATATATTGTTTGCAAACACGATATGCATAAAAATATTCTTGCAGAGAAGTCAGAAAAACTAATATTAAAATTAACGTTGACATTCTGTCAAGAAATGGGCGAGTTTCAGAAGTCTGTCACTGACTGGAGTTACTATTATTATGGAGATGGATCATTTTAAATCAGCAATGTGCCTGCCTTCAGCGCTGGTAACACAGGTCGGGTGGTACGAGTATGACGGCCTGTAAGAGCATCGTCAAAGAGGATCAGGAATTCGATACTGTGGAATCGCGGAAAAGCCTGCTACTCCCTTTGCACACTCCCTGTCGTATTCCCTTTATTTGCGCCAATAGCTGCGTAGGAATCGAAAAAAGCTTAAGTACCAGAGAAGATAGCACTGTAAAAAAAAAATACTGAAATAAATAAATAAATGTTTGCAGGAAGGTGCTTTTTGAAAAAACAAATGTTTGTAGAGGAAAATTTCTCATCCCCTCCCCCCCTCCCCTACAAAAAAATAATGGCCCGTACAAGAGGTCTCAGATTCAACCTCGTTCCCAGGGTCTCTCTCTCTTCAGCTACGTCATCATCGGGAGAGACTCTGGTTGCGGCTGGTCGCCACCCTGTGACAAAATGTTTTCCATCGGGGTAGGGTCAATAACTATTTTCGTTCATCTTCTCGAACGAACAGAAGACGAAAGAAATGCTTGTCAAGAGGCTCGTTCGTTCAAACACACTGGCATTTAACATTTTGATATGTACACTTTTGAAAGCCTTCGGTCACCTTCTAAATTCAACAAAGGTAAAAAGAGCCAGACGTTTATTTATCCACTGAGATTTGAATTCGATATTGCCTGAACAAAATATAACTTCACACACATCGTTTGCTTTATAAAATGATGCTTTTATTGACCAGAATGTAATAATTCTTGTAGTTTGCGTGCTGCATTCGTGTCTAAATCTTAGCTTGTAGATAAAATATAAAATATAATTTGTATAATGTTGCCCAATGTAATATATTGATCTTGTCAACAAAGTGTTGATTTCGATCGGTCGCGTATTCTCTGATTTTAGTTAGTTTTTTCGGCTAATTGGCCATCTGACAGTATAAATTTAGCATAAAATAAAGCATAAGGATAAAGATTACCTCTGTATTCACATATTAAGGAGCCTGATACTGGCTAAATGTCGAATTCAGCTCGGTTCGTGGCATTTGCCTGCGCGAAATATTGACCGTCGCGGCGTTTGTTTCCATCCCTGAAGAAACGAGGTTTTTAACGTGCTTTCCGTCGCTCAGAAACGTTTTGGCTGAGTTGACAACAACATGAACCGCTTACAGGTCGAAAATACTTGTGTGATCACGAAATGCTTGGCTATAAGCTTGTTCTGATGACCGATAATGCCTCAAAACACTTCTCCCCTTTCTCGGTAAAGCGACAAATGTACACTTTACTACCCCTCCCCTAACAAAATTTTTTGTTACCACCCAGATTCTGGGTGGCACGTGACCAGCCGCAACCAGGGTCTCTCCCGATGATGACGTAGCTGAAGAGAGAGAGGCCCTGGGAACGAGGTTGTCTCAGATTGAGATTTGACTGACAAAAAACAGTCGATATCTTAGAAAAGTGGTCTTTTAAGAATGTGATACTTCACTTTGCGAGAAATGATCGCCCTGGGTCTAGGGACGTTCGAATTTAGTTTATGCAAAACCAGTGCTAGTATTTTTCGCGCGCTCTGATTGGCTACTTTTGAGTAAAAACCTCAGGATATTATATATTTATTTACTAGGTGGGAGGACCGGATGGGAAAATATTTGGCTCTCGGTCAGTCCGTACGCCATGACCAAGAGACAAATATTTTCCCATCCGGCCCGACCTAACTTTAGTCAGTCAATAAGTATTTTATTATATGACCAATTTGGAGACAAAATTGCTTGAAATTTTAAGGCGCGAGGCCGAACGCTTTTGTAATAGGACCGTACGGCTTTTACCGGCGCCGCTCGCGCAAATGCTTACCGCCCTCATACGGGACTTTTATCAATGGTTTTGCCAAGAAAAGGCTTGCAGGGCCGTACGGGTCATTTTATAAAATTTGATATTCACCTACTTCAGTGAATAATTCCACAATTAGAAAACAATTAGTATCATTCATGTAACTGACTGAAAAATAAACACCTTTTTTAAACTTAAATGCGAAGCTATGATTTTAAAACTCCTTCTAAGTCGCTCAAAAATAAAAAAAAATATGATCTATCTGTAGCGTTCAGAAGCAGAAAGGGAATACAATTATGATAAAAGACTGGAAACTGATATAGAAACTGTTAGTTTGCAATTCCTTTTCTAAGAAACATTTAATGCTAAGTTTGTAAGTCAATCAAAACTTATAAAATAGATATAGATCTTCGAAGTTGCCAAGTCATATACATACGGTTTGTATGCTAAGAGAAGGGTGGTTTTGGGATGTCCGCATTTTATGTTACAGTGGGATGCCTGTGTGTATTATTCTCTGACATGTGGTCCGCTGTATTTAATTATGGCACAGGCTTGCCATCCTTCATTTGAGTGGTGTCAACAACATCTGTTAATGCATGGTTTAGAGCTTTTTACTGCGCCTTTCGATAACATGCGGACTCTGAAATTCAAAACCCAACTCAACATTTGCGTTTACACTGCCGTCAATCATCTTAGCATACCTCTCAGGAAACATATCTTCCATTTCAATGATTCAAAAGGTCACGTCCGTGCATTATGATTGGTAGATTTCGATCCATTTTGTTTGTCTCTTTTTTACATGATCCGTTGGCTTTCGTATTAATTATGATGGGCGGCAGAGAATAACGCAACCGTTGGTGGAGATTTGAATATCAGATTCCGATGTTATTGAAAGGCGCAGTAAGCTGATGGAAGGAAATTGAAAACTCTCAAAATTGCTAACATGTAGTTTTCCTTTGTTTTTGTATGTTTGTTTTGGTAATTTGAGTTTCGCAAGAGCGTCGGATTTCTCAAAAATAATTTACTACAAATTTAAATCATAGTATAGATTGTTTTCACTCGCGTGACCTTCAGTCATGTGGGACTCTAATGACAAAGGTCATGGCGGCCATGTAAAATTCTTTTGTAGGTGTGCACCAACATGGCCGCCGTGACGTAACGTGAAAACCACCTATAGTTTAAAAGACCTAACCGGAAGCTATTCAGTCATTAGTAAATAAATCCTCTTTATGAAAATGCTGCTAAAATCATGAAGAACAAATAAAAAAAGCCGTCCTCGCAGTTTCCTCTGGTAGAAAATTGTGTAATTCAAACATTAAAAATCATTGTAATGATAACTAACAGTTATTTGTGACTGTGAATTAAATTTAACACCATTTAACCTCTGGCATCGTTTTTCCACCTGCATTAATGTCGCTACCTGTCTATTATTTAATTACGCGCGAGAGATTATTTGAAAACAGGGTGCAAGAAAATTGGCTCTTCGGATTTTCATTTTAGCCGCAAACAACATGAATTCCGCTCTCGAATTTTCAGTGGTGGCGACTGACAGCGACGACGAATATTTCAGATTCATCAAAAAATTTGAGTCTGATATAGAAGAGGTTAGTTATTATTACTTTTTTCTTTCATTTCCTAACATTATAACGGCTATGGACGATGGCCAGTGCTGACCGCACCCATGAGGTCTATCGTGATCTTCACGGATTAATGGCGGCTATTTTGAAGTGTTATGTGATTTTGTTGAGCGGCTCATTCCTCATAATAACAAGGTATGTTCAATTTGTTCGGAGAAAGGCAAAGTAGCGTTATTATACCGCGAGGACGACGAGGCAGAATGGGAGCAGCACCTACCCGCTTTGTGCGAAAAATAAGCCATTTTTCGACCGCATGTCGAACGCCGGAAGCTGCCGACCTCACCGTCCTTTCAGTCAGTATAATACAAGACACATGTACTGTAGATGGACTTAAAAATGTTCAAATAGCGTATAAACACAGTATAAAGATAGAAAACAACACTATTAAGTGTTTCATCGATTTTATTCAGCGATTTTGATTTTGAAATTCCATATACATTTTCAAATATCTTCAATATACAAACATTATGCTTGGCTCCCCTGTGGTACAACCGAGCCGCTCAAAACCTGACCATGTTTAACCGAGACACTGACAACTTTCATTCTGATCTTACCCTTTTTAAGACAGTTGTATCAATGATATATATGTTATGTGACTCGGTTGCATTAAGGTGAAGTTACGGTTAGTGTTCCATACTCGATTAAGCTGAGAAAACTGAACCATACGTTATACTTTCCTCTCGCAAACCTGAAATTAAAATTTCCAACTTATTCTCTCTGGGCTAGGATGGAGGAACGCAGATATAAAAATGGCATGAGTTAAAACTGAACCTCCAAAAAATACAATGGCTTTTTGTCAGAGTGGTATTTTATATTTAGCGTAAATAAATGCCCTTGAACTTTATTTCTTGTCAAATTTGAAACCGAATTCCCTCGCCGCCTCTTCCACGTCGGAGTTCGGAGCAGAAATTAAAAACAATCATCACTATTTAGATATTGATTTTATTCTCTCGTGCGAATGTCCTTATCAAAGTTCATGATTAGCAACTTCCAACAAGATTCTGTTGAGCTACGTCGGTAGCCAACCTGGCTTAAAAACACCGTACTACGTCTTCGTGCAGGAGTGCTTTCTTCTTTTTTGCGACATTTGTCCGGCCGATAGATGCATTCTTTAATCCTTATTGATGCTAAGTTTTGAAGCCAACAGATCGACAACGTAACTTCTAATCAGTGTCAAAAGCGACCACCAAAATGCCAGGGACACACAAGAAGTTGCTTACATGAAGTCTCAGATTGTGATTTGACTGCGAAAAAGCAATTCGATATCTCCTTACTGACTGGAAAAAAAAAATATATATATATATATACATACCTTATTGCAGAAATGTTGTCATAGAATATACAAAATATGCGCCGCTATTGAAAGTCTTAAAAACTCAAAGCCGCCTATTTTTATGTTTTTTTTTTTTCAATTTAGACAAACGGCGGGACACTGGCATATAAAACTGACTCGATTTAAATACGCCTGTTTATTCACGTTTAATTTCTATGATATCAAATAAATGAATAATCCTTTTTATCACAAGAAATGAATGGTTTTCATGTCATTTGGGTAGAAATTTTATTCGATCGATCGCTCGATCGACTGTGAACATTATGTGTCTTGGAAATTTAAAACTCGCCAAAACTTAGACTGCTTTGTCAAAGGTACTTAGTTCTAATTTGGAGGCAGTATTGACCTAAAAACGACAAAATCCCCGTGGCACAGCGGTTGGTGAAAACATTGTTTTACGTCTTTGCGTATGAGTTTTTTGTTTTGTTTTCTCTGTCAGCCTGGTTATTTGTTAAATTTGGTTATTTCTGGGTTATTCGTTAAATTTGACAGCTGACATGGATCATGCACTCATTTAACGGGACTTTTAATCGACTACCCAATTGACCAAAATGCCAAACGCATTGCGTGTTTACGAGGGGACTCAAATGTCTTAAATTAACTGAAGTTACGTTAGACAAATGGAAACTCAGTATAATAGATTAAGATGGAAAGGACACCGAGTGTGAGGGCGACTTTAGCTTGCAGTGCCGGCATTTTTTTGTGGACGGGCGCTGAATTCTAAAATCTGTTTTAGTGTTAGTCGAGGGTTTAGTCTCCATTGGTTTCGCTAGTTCGCTCCCCAAATGCGCGGCTCGCTCAAATATATGATAGACTATATCCTATAATTAGAAATTCTGGATGTCAGTATTTTTCCAATCAATAGAAGTTAATAATAATTTTCTTGTTCCTTGCTTGGTTTCCATGATAAAAGTCATAAATTATCAGACCTTATCAGCCTTATCAGCAGAAGACTCCGTTATGTTTTCATGCCTTCTGTGCAAGACACTGTTCAAGCTGAATACATGAAGTAAGTGTCACGGACCGAGATAACAATTTAAGACCCTGCATGATCCCTGTTAAATGATATCGCTAAATTGGCCAGTTTATGCGTTATTGGCTGAATGTTTTATTTGTGATCAACGGGGTTGCTTTAGAGATATGAATATATCAAAGAATGCCGAAAAGAGGGTGACGGGCGTGCATCGGGCTGGTAAAGAGAATTCATTAAAACCAATACTCATATTTATTTAAAAAAATGACAGATCCGCCATAACAAGAGAATTACGAGCATCTATAAATAAACATTTTCTTTTTACTAACGTGAACTCGATCAAGCGATTTTTACTGAAAACATATTTTAAGTTGTCCAAATAAAACACACTTTTTTGCACGTTGCTTTTCTTACACTGCCAAATCTTTTCTCGTAACTTCTTCCTTTATCTATTTCCTGTCCAATTAAATTTATACAAACGACTGCATCATGATTATTCAAACCTATAAACTGTATTAATTATTCAAAAGGCGGAAAATTTCCCGTAAATTTCAAACTAAGGGCAGTGCCAGAATATCATTTTACAGTTCGGCGAACAAAATGGATATGGACATCGAATTTTCAGATATAGGAAGTTCTGAGAAAGCTCCTATCGTGGCCGATGTTGACGAAACACAGAGAAGATTTTCACTTATAGGAGTAAGTTCACTTAACCCTCTTAACCCTGCTCCGTTCATTCACTTATCTTTCTGGTTTATGTGGTGTAACTCACGAGTAATTCAGCTCCTTGTTTATGTGCTGATGATTCGCAAGTGGCTAGCTTCGCCAACTTCTCGAAACTTCGCGTGGCCTTTTGTGCAATGCAAACCGCTGTCCACGCCGATACCCTAATTATAGTTGTTAAGTTGTGAAGGGATCTGCCAGCCCGCTGGTTAGCGCTGGCAGTAAAATGTTTGCGCCGAAAGATTCGATCGTTATAATTAGAATATCAAGCTCCAATACAACTATACCACTCGGCTCATAAATTCCCAGTTAATATTTCGGAGCAGTTTTAAAACTTTAATTTGCCAATTAGTATGAGGTCGATTAAACACTGATATACGAACACGTTTTTAACAGCAGCTTTTAGGTTTTAATTCGATTCGTTGATCAAGATATACCCTATGAGCTGAGAAGACACCTTATGACTACAGACACCGTTATAGATCCGTTATAAATCTTCTTCCTTGGGATCTATTAGCCTGATAAAATATCGATAAATTAGCTTACGTGAGATGGGGTGTATTTGGAGAAAGAAGTGCCACAAAATTTGTTTGTACAATTCGGCTGAAGCATTGTTTGCGCGCAAGGAACCTTAAGGGATTTGACAGTTAAAATCATTATAATGCTCCCAAATTAATGTCGAGTCGAGACTCAGAATGGTAAATTGAGTATTTTCTTGCAGCATTAATCAACCTACATGGGTTCCATCATGGATTAACGCTAACATTTATTAAACATCTCGGCCAGAGCTTCTGCTGGGTTAGCCTAAGGCGGGTCGTAGGATGCCTTATCGTGCTATTGTTCTGAATGCGAAGACGGAGTGAAATCATGCACAAGGCCGCCAAATTTATTTTTAAAAGTAATTATGCTAATCTAAAAGTCAAAACAACCACGGAATTAGCTACAGACACTTTCCATAATTTGTGACAGCAATCACCGTGCTTTCAATATTCTAACCAAACTATTAAAGATTATTAAAAAATAAAATATAAAAATTAAAAACGCTTTTAGAAAAATCGCTATTCAGTCCGTTGCTTTTCCATTCAAAAACTTTTTATCATTAATAAACTTTCATTTCACTTGTTTTCCTAACCAAAGAGAGGCTTGGTTGTTTTAATTAAATAGATCTTCTGACCTATGCTCGGCTGAACATAATTGCGTATATATGTCATGATAAAGTCCAGAATAATATTCTTAGCTTTATATATTTTGCACTTTGTGGTGACAACATTAGCATGCAAGAGGCTCTCCAATTTTTAGATGTGACTGAAGACCCAGAGATATCTCCTTTCGTCGCCAGTGATGAAAAACAACAGAGGAGATTTTCACTAATTCCAGGAGTAAGCTAAATTCTAAATGATTGTTCCTTGATTGTGATCCATCGTTCGTGTATAAGGTAGTCGTAATATCCTAGCATACATACATACACACATACATACTTTTTTGAAAGGCCGGTCTAAAAGGGAAAAAAAGGCAGCCGCGGGCTGACGAGGACCTTCTAAAGTAGTCAATTACAAACAAGTATTAAAAATTAAGAATTACAAATTTACAAAATTTACACTATTTACAAAATTCAGAAATAATTCAAAACTATATAAGAATTGCTTTATCCTTATTCAGATTTGTACAGCAACCTTTCTCAAAACACACCAATTCAAGTTTACTTCCTTTCTTCAAAATAGCTTTAAAGGAGTTAACCAGACGTTAACATTACCCTGATCCCTAATGTGTCTTTCTAAACAATTTCATACCACTGGCCCTCTAAAGAATGTTCGCATATGTTCTAGGAGCAAGCCATTTTTCCTGCCGAACGCAATAAGCGACTGTTAAGAGACACTGTAAATCATTCGACCAATTTTTTCAAGAGTTTATTGCCTTGATGTCTTGGGAAACTCGCAAAATCTCAGCTGATTATGGTCGATTCTTTCTTCGAAAATTCACTCGATATCTTCCTCTAATATAATGTTTTCATTGACGTCATATCAAAATTCAGAAGCAGTTTTCGATTCTAAAATGTTTATGAAATCGTAGAGAGTTTGAAACTATACATCTGGGCCAAATTTTTAAGCACAAGGGCATTTCATTCAAGAGTTATAGGCGAATGATTATAGACATTTTTAGTAAGAAAATGTATGGAGCGGCCATCTTGGTGTCGGCACTTAGGGACACCAACATGGCGGCCAAAAATTTAAAGACTTTAAAGTCTTAATAACACCAAAAATCTCATCACAAAATATTGTATTCACTATAAGAGGCATGAAATCGGCTTATAAACATCTATAATTCATTAATAACTTTCAACTAGTTCAATTTTGTTTATTTTCACGGCTTATCTGAAATAGCGTGACGAATTGCGTGACACATTTACAACCTTTATAAATCGAAAACGAAACATCGTTAAAACCTGAAACTTTTTGTGAAAGATTATAACACTGGTATTCACATACCATGTTAGAAACAGCTTTGTAGGATGTATACTTTAGATTTTTTAATTTTTATGACGTCATGTGAAAACACTCCATAAATGTTCTATAGGCGTTTTGTGTCTGTCACTTAGTTTTTTAAGGAAAAAAACAAATTGTGACCAGTTTTTGTCCCAAAACGTCAAATTCTCCACGACATAGCCACTTTAATGTGCTTGGTAAAAACATCGTTTTACGTCTTTGCGTGGGAGTTTTTGGTTTTGTTTTGTTCGGATGCCAACTTAGTTTTTTGGAGTGACGTACGTCGGTTCGTTAGGCATATTTTTAAAACACTACTTATGTTAATTTCAAAGTTGGCATGATGCGACAACTATTCAGGACACTCAGAAATTTAACCGGAACTTGCAATGGATAGTGATTGCTTATATACGATCTGAGGCACTGATCTGATCACCACTCTAAGTATAGTAACAGTTTGAAAGTTAGAGAGATCTGCTAGTCTCGATCTGATATTCTTGCGAATATTTCATTTCGTGGGAGCCCGGTTGCTCAGCATCGTTTTCTTCTTGACAAACATTTTTTGTGTTGTTTTGACCAACGTTTGATAGTCTCTTCAATATTGATTAAAATTATAACATGACCTCAAGACTTTCGGCAAAATCCTAGACTATGAATCCGCCCCCCCCCCCCCCCCACCCCTTCCTCCGCTTATAGGCCCATCCGTTTGGTAACAAAACAATATTTCGGTTACACCCCTTCCTATATATTAGCGCACCCCAACTCATTAACGGCAATTCTTTACAAAAATTTACTCCAAATTAACTGAAACAACGCTTCGTTTATATCACAACATTTTTTGCTTACCAGCCAAAAAAACCCTTACAAAGTTGTATAAGCCCTGGGCTTATAACTAGTATTTTACTGTTCCTGTAGTCTACGAAATTAAGGACAAGCGACAATTTTGGTGATAGAAAAAGAAAAAAAGAATTCGAAAAAGTTAAAAAAAATGGAGAATCCGGGTATCGATCCCGGTACTTCTCGCATGCTAAGCGAGCGCTCTACCATTTGAGCTAATCCCCCGACCACGGCCATTGAACACCAAAGTTACAAACCCTTTCGTTTCAGCTAAAACGTTTGGCTCTGTTTTATAATTTTAAGTTGTTTTGTGAGATTATCAAATCAAAACACTCAAAATAGTTGGCAAAGATCTTAAGAATATAATTTTTAAGTAGGTAAATCATCCGTTCTGAGACTGATTTCAAGTCTTTATTTGCTCGACCACGTGCCTGACAGCGTGATACCACATAGCGTCACCATGAGTGTAAACTCGGACTGGTGTGAAAAAAAAAAAAAAACGATTAATGGCCTCCGATCGGTCGAGGAAAAGTTGCACTGCTCGATCGCATGCATATAAATGCATAGAAAACTCAAAATATCGAAACGACGCTGTCTTGTGTCTGCAAGAATAAATGCTTGAAATACAAATTGCAAACAGGTAAAAAATACTTGCTTTTGCAGACCTCTTTGCGGGCTTTTAATATAGCTGTTTAGTTTATATAACAAGTTTATTCGCTAAGTTAAAATATTATTTCGTTCGTACTTTTCGTTTCTGCCTGAACGGTTTTGAATGACTTTGTGCGAGGCGTATGTTAGCTTCAGAGCTTTCACTAACTACCGCCTGTTTAGTTCTGCTATACTGATTTTTACGGCAGGTCGTTCTAGTTCCGATCGGAGTTCAAGTGATCCCTGACCAAGCCAACGATTTCTGTATCGCTCCAGCACCACAATGAAAGGAAATAAAATTTAGTCAAAAGGCACAAAGGAAGATTTATTTAGTTTTACTGTGCTCGATACTTTGTAGTCGCACGTCCAAAAAGACAACACATTGTATAGTTGTTTTAAATTCATAATTTACATTCTGTTCTTTTGAGACGCCAAATTGGCATCGGCCTTAAGGTGGCTGGTACCAGTTTCCTCGCGAGGGAGCAGGTCACTATCGTGCGTTACGCGCGAGAGACACGCTCGAAAGAGGCGCGAGATTTAAAAAATCAAAACAAATATGGCGGCGCGCGGCTTTTTTCGTGCTAGGTTACTTTTGTCCTGTTTTAAACGAAATTCACGTATACCCGAGACTGTATCTACTAGTACGACCTTAGTTAATTCCTTATATTCAAGACAAATTGCTTCCGGAGTTCAATACTCAAGTTTCAAAGGCAAAACTGCGATCGATCGTGACGAGGATTGGGAGCGCAAGGACTCGCAAAATGGTCATAAAAATGAAGAAATGACAAACCACCACAAATTATCTCGCTTGATGGTCTTGGCCACATTCTATGGTTTGTATTTTGTGTGCTCAACGGCCACTGCGTATGCAGGCGAGAGAGACTAGGATAAACAAGACTACGTTTTTTAAAAAGTAAAAGACACGAACAGCCCAACTAAAAATCGCAAACCGAGAATGAACTGAACCTATGAATCATCGAACGACAAGATGACCGACAACCGAACGCAAAAACCAGCAAGCGAAAGAGAGAAGGACTGAACGAATCCTTTATGTTAGACGAAAAAGAATTGTAGCAAAGAAATAAACCTTAATATGCGACATACCTGCGACATATGCTATCATTTAAATTAAAACAGTAGAGCATTAGATTTGACCCTAAATGTTTTAATACCTGTTGTAAACTTTTATTTAAAAATTTTTTTGGACTAATGGACGAAATTATTCGTTTGTGTCACACCGAAAAAAACACCAAAAAGTCCAACTTAAAAATAAAATTGAAGAATTAAAACTTAACTGGACGAACAGAAGACAGCAAAAACTCGAACTAAAACGGAACAGTTTGGTGACAAATTAATTTGGATTTTGAAATAATCAGTTGTACCTAAACATTAAAATTCATAAACATGTACTTTAGTGAGTTCACTAAAAACTTATTAATAGACAACATAGATTGATAATATGGAAAATTTTATCTGCTTAGAAGGACTGGTCTGTCATTCTCGTCAGGGGCACAGTGAACAGACCCGGTTGAGAGATTAATTTATAGCAAAACACCCCCGAAGTAATAAATATGCGTACGAGCTGAGAGACAGGTAAACTTACGATGAAATTGACGATTTATTTGCAAATAAATTTGGTAAATTCTCTACCGCACGTTTCAAACCGTGGTACCACAGCTGGCCCTACGTGCCTGAGCTGATTGATATCAATCTATGTAGTTTATTTATATGGTAAAACTAGTCTTTTACCTCACCCAGGCATTGAAGATGATTTGAGCTTTGATGCCGTGATTCAGTGAGCAAAAAACTGCAGACATGAATCAAACAGAAACTACAAGCCATGTTTTCGATTGCAGATGCTCACAATACCGGCTGAAGATTAAAAGATGCTGAGCCATCCGTAAATAACAGTCATTTTCATTCACTAAACAGCCAAACGCGGAAAAAAAACATTGAGTCGTTGTTTTTTAAAGAGTAAAAGACACGAACAGCCCAACTTCTCGCAAACCGAGAATGAACGAACGGAAGGATATATATCCGAAGAGGATATTGGCCGCCATCGCTAAACACTGCGACGAAAACAACCGTGAAGAATAAGGACAAATCTCGAGAAAATCTCACATAAAGAAGCTCAACATTTTAGTCATTTCACAATTTAGAAGTATCGCAATGTTTTCATTCTGAAGCACCGACCGACACGTGTTCTGCAAGCCAAACTTTCGCTTGATGCTATTTGACAAAGACATAGCTTATCCAGCCAGAAGTTGTGATAAAATCCCTAAAGGTGAGTCCAGGAAGCTGTCTTTAACGGCTACTAAATGATCTTCTAAGCAGTATTAAACAACTTCAAACACCAGATCGGCGGCAAATCGCGTACATTGTATCCTACTTTCCAAACAGTAGCTGCCCGCGCGAGCACACGCAACAGTCAGCGGTAGTCAGAACAGATCATGAGCAACTGTTGATCTTATAGAATCCGGATTTTTTGAATGCGCGAAGACCCGCGTGGGAATTGCTAAACTCACGAAGGCTTTTACATAAAAACAAGTCCGGTGACTCCCACTTTTTATTGTTTCAATGTAATATAATTATTGAGAGGAAACGTCAGACAAAAAATTAAAAATTTCTACGGAAGGAAATTTGCACTGCGTGAAAATTGGCTTTATCCAAATTTACAAAAATTCCGCTCCGTAGAATTTTTTTAAAATCATTGTGCATTTTCCTTTTCAAATGCCAAAAGCTATTACTAAAAAAAAACAGGGGGTCACCGGGTTAATTTTCTAACTATTAGTGCCACAAGCTAAAAAGTAGGGCTGAATAATCCTTTGGAAACGTTGCCATGGAAACCGCTAATGAAGAAATAACACTTACTTTTGGTCAACTATAAATTATATAGTTCAACTCTACAAAAGTGTTACAGTGGCCTTGACCTGTCTTTTTGTTCTATTCTTTCAAAGTTACAAACCGTCAAAAAGCTGAAAACTGGTACCGGCCACCTTAATTCACTTCTATACGGCGAAAACAAGTTATTCTTTTCATCGGAGAGTGTTCCGTCGTGTGTTGAGTGCTAAATTATTTGTCTATGGTTTTCTAATGAAGTGTGAAATTTGCGTTTGTGCTGAATTCTTTGTTCTCGCATTTAAGACCAGTAAATCAGTGAGATGAAACGAGATGAGATAGAAACCTCTTCAGTTGAAACGCGCTAAACGTGACCTGAAACTTCAAGAGATTTTTGACTAAAGCATCGACAAACAAACACAAAAATGCGAAGAAAGCCATTGAAAGGAAGCCGTTTTCTTGTCCAATATCTGGATATCTGAGACTCAAGAAAGTTCAAACAGCTTTATTAATCTGAAATTTATTTCTATCACATATTACAATATGAAAAGAATTTTTAAATCGTAGCTCTGTAAACAGACGTGCATTACCAATAATAATTGAGTCATAAATTTGCCCAATTCACGTCAGGAGTGACAATAACGTGATGCTAAACTACTATCCGTCAGCATTAGTGATATGCAAACAAACTTTCGAAACAGCGCATGCAAAATGAAAAAGACATAGCTTTGTCCCCTAGAAACGTGGGGCGGAAAAACGGATTTTTCTTGGAGGTCAAGAAAGAACAAAGACTGAAATCACACATCTGCCATGGCTGCCTCTCCAGGAAATATGAATCAAAAGCAGGCTTTGAAGAAGAGACCAACCTCGTACTTGCAACCGTCATCAGGGTCTGTGTCTAAAGCTGACAAATACCTGAAAACGGAGAAAGACATTCCTTTAAATACTAAACCTCCGCCGAGCCCCACGATCACAGACCGATCACCAACCATGAGAAAGTTTAGTCAAATATCGTTGCGTTCCGACACGTCGGACGATCTTCATACAGATGCTAACAGTAATGCGACAGTTATTGAAACTCCAAAACATACGCGCGTGCGTGCAAAACATCATCAGGTAAGATACGGATTTTACAGCCCGCGCTAAAACAGTATCAGACTTTTCGTGTGAAGTTTATTGAAGACGGTGTCATAAAGTGTTTTGAAAGCGCGATGTGTTATTGACATACATACTTGCATGTGTAATCAATGGATTCTACACACGATTGTGGAATATTAAATTAAAGATATTTTTTTAAATGAGAGATACTGAAAAGGGGGTAGACCGTCAGTTTACTGAAAACGATATGGACTTATCATGTCAGAAAAACTATAGGTGTTGTTGAACTAAAGATTATAGATCCAGTCAGTTAAGTAACATGCAGGATGACCTGTTTCGTTTTTAAGCTTATTCTTACAACATGCGAACAGCTTAAAACTTTATAATGTTAACGTCTTAGTCGGTCAGGATTTCTCAATTAATACTGACGTGAATTTTCATTAATTTCAGGCATGAGTTCAAAGTTTCACATATGTTTACGGTTCTAAACAAATAGATCTCGCTCGGATGAAATCTTATAATCTTCTCTCTGTGTGCTCTCTTGCTAGTATCTTCGGCAAGCACTTTGCTATTCACTTACGACATTGCTGTATGAGAATCACCGAGCATTAATTTCTTGAAACAAGATCAGTTTTTTCGATCTCGGCAAATCCGTAACATGCACGATGCTGAACAATTACTTTTCATCTTACAGAAAACTGGTGAGATTTGCATATTTAGTTATTAGGAAGTGCTTTCTTTGAGTTTTAATCAGAATCTGTGATTATCACCTTAGATGCAAAGTGTATAATTTCTCGTATTGCACGAACATTTACGTTTATGCTGGTTAAGTCGTGGAATTTAAAACTGTATAATACAGATCTTACGGCTTCCGTGCCCGGCAGTGAAATAACTTGATTTTAATTACGGCGACGAATTGGAGTAAGTTCCTAAATGGCATTTCACCATCAACAAATGAGCAAGGCAACTTACAATTGGAAGGGGCTTAAATTAATATGTCATCTATAGTTTTATAGCTTAAAGAAGTTTTAGAAAACTTCTTAAACATCTAATGAGATGACGTCATTAGCCTCACGGAAGACTTGATGGTATTTACATAATATCGGTGTCTTTGAGTTCACAGCTGACCGCTGATACCGGTACGAGTTTATCTCGGTTCCCTATCGAACATGGCTATACACTTTTTCTTGCATCTTTGAACTTTTTTATAAGAACGTTGAGGCTGAGATTGGCCAGAAATTTAACAACGTGCTTAAAGAACGTACCCAGGCTGAAATTTAATTAAGAACGTCTACGAGCTAAACCACAGGGTCCAGAGGAGCTCTATTTGATCGTAAAGACGCTATTTTCTTGGAATCGTCGTCGTCTTGAAAGTTAAACTGATTGCGTTACACAAAATATGTACCGCGGACCAAATTACAACGCACTCGGAAGCTGCGAAATCGGTGTACAGTAAAGAATATCCTTTCTTTTCTCTCGGCACTTCGTGCCTCGTTGTTGGGACTTCGTGCCTTGTTTGGAAAGCTCGCTTTCCGAAGATTATTGCGCCCTTAGTAATCTGGCCCGCGGTTCACATAGGGCTCCTCTGGACCCTGTGGCTAAACTTGAGACAAACCATTCTTTAATAACAAGTATGTATCATAATTGGCAAATGTGTAGAGCTTCGCTTATATTTCTTTCTTCTTATTTAGAACTATGATCTACTGAAACACTGAGAACGCGCAAAGAACGTTTGCAGGCTCAAATCGCCAAAAATAAATACGAACATCCATGTCCCAGCTCAGCCTTAGCCAACTGTTTTAAAATTTACGATTCCATCTTGCGTCGGTAGATGTACCATATGGAGCTACGGCTCGGCAATGGTACGATATTAAAACTTATACCGGTTACCTATTATCAAGAGGTTTGTGTATCCGAAGTGCTTCCTTGGTAGGGAACAGAATTAATAGCCAAAACGTACCTGCCTTTCAGCACAGTTTAGAAGTTTTAACATGAAGTTTTTTTGTTTCTTCTTTTCTTATAAGAAAGCGGGCAAAGGAAACAAGTTGCAAAAGTTACATCTCGCGGCTTTATCAGGAAATGAAACTGAGGTTCAAACATTGCTTGGAAAAGGAGTTGGTAAGTTTAATCTTTTTTTGCTATGACTCTTCTTTATCTGATTTCTAACGAGACAGTGCAAACGGTGTGCTATAGGATTTTCCAATACCCAGACACCTATTGAACAAATTATCCCAATTTAAAGTACTAGTTGGAGGAAAGATACGTAAAGCCTACTCGCAAGTAAATACTTTAAGTCTATTTATGTTTGGTGTGATTGATCACTGAGAACTGCAAGATAACTTGGGCTAGGTTTAAACATAATGTTTAAAAAAGATGTGCCTCATTTTAGTCTTGGTAAACCGCTTAAGAATTATAAATGAATCCGCTTTACTGCTCTTCCTTCCACAGATGTAAATGTTCCGGATTCATTCGGCAAGACACCTCTGCACAATGCTATTCTTGGTAAACATGTGACCATTGTGAACCTGCTGATCAAATCTGGAGCTGATGTCAAACGCCTGGACGAGCGAGGAGATACTCCCCTGCACGCGGCTGTCAGAGTTAACAGCGAGGCGATCGTCATAGTGAGGATTTAGAATTTTGTTACGCCCTTTACTTCACTCCTGAGTCTCGTCTCTGTTGAAATACTTTGACATGCTTGTCCAGATGGTCCAAAGGATGAGATAGAGTTACGCGCCAGCTTAATGGTCCATTTGGCTTGTAAAATGTCTTAACTTTAATTTACTTAGTCTTTCACTACTTAGAGTGCCGAAGTTAAATTTTATCTTGCACCTATACATTTTTTTGCAAGTTGTTTGGAATAACAAAGGAAGTTTCCTTTGTATTTAGTTTGATTTGGTCTTTTTGCGCAAAGAAACAATGCACAGAATAATGTCATCATTCTGAAGCCACCAAAGTTAAATGTAGTGTAATCTTTCCTTACATGGTATAGAGAGCCGTTAAGAGAGCAAAATCAAAATAGACTGTTGCTTTGTAATACCGATACTTTGTATTTGCACTTGTAACGAGCTCTGCAACTCCAATAGAGAGTATACTCAATCCATTGAACATGATTTCTAGCTATCTGACTTGGTCTTTTCTAAGAATTATAGTAACTGAACGATATATATTTTTGTACTGTTCATAGCTGCTGTTGAACAATAGTAAAAGTAATGCAAACGCCAAAGGATTTGATTCATACACGCCTCTTCACATTGCTGCCCAGCTTGACAGTGTTGATATTTGCAAGCAATTGGTAAGAAAAGTAACAAGATGATTTTTCTTCTTAAGTTGTACAGCTATTGTAATACAGTGAACATTCTCAGGACCCTCCCCAGTGTCCGCTTAATAGAGGAAGAGGTCCGTTGAATACATGTTAGGTTCGTTTTACCGCAGTAAATATGGGAAGCAAATTTAGGAACCAAGCAGTCGGTGTCCGCTTAATAAAGGGTGTCCGCTTAATATGGGGTCCGTTTTATACAGGTTTCTCTGTAGGCCATTTGCTTTATTAATACGCATTGAAATACGTTAAGATGACAAAAGGTATTAATTGTACAAATGCATGCTCATACCGCGACTGATTTTCAAACTGAAAGACAGATAGAAAAACAAACGAATGGAAGAGACAGATCGAACGGACTGGTGGACGGATGCAGGGGCAGATGGACAGAGAAAAAGAGAGAGACAGAGGAATGGACGGGCGGACGGGTGCAGGGACGAATGGACAGACTGAGACAAAGACAGAGACAGACCAACACAAAGGCGGACAGGGGCGGATGAGCAGACAGACAAAGAGACAGAAAAACGAACAGACATGCGGACGGGTGCAGGGACCGATGAGCAGACAGAAAAAGAGAGAGACAGACGAACGGACGGATGGATTGATGGACGGGTCCAGGCCGGCGGATGAACAGACAGACAAAGAAAGAGACAGACCAATAGAGAGGAGGATGGGTGCAGGGCGGATAAACAGACAAAGAGAAAGACAGACGAACAGACAGGCGGATGGGTACAGGGACGGATAAGACAAACGGACGAGGGGCAGAAAGACTCTCAGACACTCATAAAACATTTTATCTTGCCTCGCATTTTAGATTGAGCATGGGGGTGATATCTGCCAGACAGCTGAAGACAAGATGACCCCGTTTGGTATGGCGGTATCCAAGGGAGCACAGTCCGTGGCTGAGTACTTCGCTAGAATTGGTAAATATCATTCACCGAAGTGGATGTGAATAGTGGTTGATATTTTCCGAGCCGCGAAGGGGCGAGTTAAATATCCACCCCTCTTCACCGACACTGAGTTGAATAATTGTGTACCAAACCAGTGGATAGCGATTTAAAAATAGTTCTTTCATTTCTAACAAATGGGGAAAAAAACTCGCGCGCAAAATCCAGAACGATGTCTAAAGGCGAATAAGCAAATACTAATCCGAGTTTGAGTAGCCAATCAGAACGCGCGAAAAACACTATCCACTTGTTTGGAATATACAATTGTAATTATTCAATATTTCGTTAATTGCTTTTATAGCGTATAAAGACCATGTTTTTCTGCCTCGAGGGTTGCCATTATACAGAGTTTAATCCTATGAATGCTTTGTTTTTCATCTCAGTCGAGGAAAAGCAACTTAATGTAGAAAGTCTCATTTCAAATGCTGACGATGAAGGAAGCACGTTACTGCATCTTGCAGTGGACAGCGGTATTCTACCGGTAAGATAAGAGAACCACCATTCTTTAATGAATAGTAGTTATACAATGGTTTCAAGTTGTTTGTTGTGAAATATCCCACGGGTTGATTTAATTGGTTATTGTTAGCGGAGCTCTCGTGGAGCTCCATACTCACAGAAGCTATGCCCGTCATTTTTCTTGGTCGTGGCTAGCGGAATATTTCGCGGGCGAGACGTCGCGCAGGATTAAATGGCGGGCGCGTATGACGTCGTCCAACATGCGCGTACGACGTCGCGCAAGTGTTTCAACTTATCAGGTCTTAAGGTTATCGTGTACCTTCAGATCGACCATTTTACTGAATTTTTTTTTGGGGGGGGCGTCAAAATAAAGTTTACAAAATGAACTTTCATCCAAAAAAAAATTATCGAAAAGTAGTGAAAATTGACGGAGAAATGACGGTATAACGTTTTGAACGGAAGTAAAAGTTTCTCTTTTGATTGATTTAGCAGCGCTGTTTTCTCAAAGTTAATTTTTCGCTTGTAGGGGACACTTTAAAGAGCTACGACTCAAAGGGAATTTGTTCGATTTTCCTAAAATTTGGACAGAAGTAGGTTAACATATAATCAATAAAAATGTCTCGGCGAATTTCTTATTTCCGAAAACTTTTTCGTCAAGAGCCATTTCCATGCGATCACTCCAATTTGTTTTCTCCCTTTTTCGAAAATATTCTGTAACTTTTCACTGCAATTGGATTGGGAAATCGCCGACACGTTTCTTTAGCGCTTCGTGTGTCTGGAAACCCAAGACTGGCTGGCAAATCAAATTAGCAAAATACAATAATCGCTTTGAGTTACAGTCAAACCTGTATATAACGGCCCTGTATATAGCGGTCACCCTGTATATAACGGTCACCGAACAACTTCCCAAAAATCGTGCCTTATATTTACTGTAAAGTTTACCTGTATATAGCGGTCACCTGTATATAACGGACGCGGTCACCCTTTAGGCTTCCCGAATCCACAATTCCCCAACTACGCCCCCTGACACAAATGAAAACAATTCGCTTTTTGGCACGGAGAGAAGTTTATTAAGGATACGAACAAAAAGTAAACAACAGCCAACGATATGCCTAATAAACCTCTCTGCCACCAAACGGAACGCCCAAAAAACGAACTGTGTACGGAACAACTGCGAAGTACTAGAAAGAACAGCAAAACGAAGCTGCTGAGCGAAGGCGAGCTTTGATTCGACACTAAATTCTAAATAAGCCTTATACGTATCACTTGCCCTGTCTCCGTATATTTGTATGAGTTCACCTGGTACACCGTGATTAAAGGCCCAAGAGGCCGCACCTCGACGGAAAGAATGCCCTCGATAGGACGAAGCGTGAGGAAGACAAGCAGCGGAAATAGCCCGACGGAACGCGGCGATAAAACGATCCTGAGTGAGAATAGTAGTGCCGTAATGGCTAGGCAAAACAAATAAGGCGGACCGAGAACTAGCGGGAACGAGACAAACCATACGTTGATATGCGGAGACTGGACATATGGGAGAGCCGGGCAATCGTAACAAAGGAATATGTAACTTTCGCTCTCCGAACTGAATAGTCTTGGTACACTTAAAAGTAACAATTAGTCCATGTTGATTTGTTGCAACGTCGCTCCGCGTAAGATTGCGCGAAGGATCAAAACACTTACGTGAAAGAGGTACTATATTAGCTAACCGCGCCATTAGAAAGAATGTGAATAAAAAGGCACAAAACAGCGTGCATGACAGAGGATCATTCTCGACATCTAAAACCCTAGACATCTGACATAAAATATCAGGAGTGACTGGGGGAGCTCTGCATGGGGTGTGGAGCGCGTTACGCGCAATGCCACGCAACGTCAAAGAGAGGAGAAAATCCTTATTAAAGAGAAAATCTAGCCCTGAAAACAAATGCAACAGCTTAACCCCTGACAAATAGTTACGAATCGCGGGAGGACTAAGAGTACGGCTAAGAAATTGCACATACAAACAAATAGTATCCAACGTAGCTGGCGTCGGTGTAAATCGGAAATATGTACAAAATAACAAAAAGGCTTTAAATTGAGTTCTTAAATTACTAAATGTTCCAGCACCTATAGGCATAACGAAGTGTGTACTTCCAATCCTTTCTCAATGCAGATAATGCTAAGAAATCTAGAATAAAAAGGAAACAAACAAACAAAACGGTCAATTAGAAAGGACTGTCTAACTGGAAGAAAGTAATTGGCACAGAAACTGCAATAAGTTGATCACGTTGAACACGGTGCAGGAATTGTTCTTTGGCACGTGAGGACACACTCCAGCGCGAAAGCACGTCAGCTTCACTGTTCAACACACCAGGAAGATGAACCGCTCGAATCTCAAACTCGTGTGTTGCCGCTAAGAAACAGACTTCTCGTAGACAAGAATTAAGAAAGGTATTCCGACATCGTCCCGAGTTCAACGCAGTGACTGCGACTTCGTTGTCACACCGAACAGTCAAACGAAGGCCGCGCCAAAGATGACCCCACAGTTTTTAAACTTTTTAAAAGAGCAACAACAATGGTCAAAAGTTCCAAGGAATTAATGTCAAGATGCTGGATTCAGATGAACTCTGGGAACTCTGCATGAAAATAATAATGCGCACAAAGGCCTCCACAATCGGTTAGACAAGCGTCAGTGGTAAACACCTCTCCAGGAGACGACCAGTTGTTTACGGAAATCATGGACACACCGTTGTAGACACGCAAAAACCTGCACCACCATTGAATGTCTTGACGAAATTCAGAATTTAGATTAACATGATGATGATTAAATTTTACCGACCGTAACAAACGAAGAATCCGCGCAATGAAGACTCGACTTTGGCGGACACACTTCGATACAAATACCAACTTGCCTACTAGCGACTGGAGGGATGATTTCGTTGTTGTACGTGGATGTAACCATGTGTGTAACAAACTCTCAATTTCGGTTAATCGGTCAGAGTCAACAGATAAAGTCAAGAGTATTGAGCTCGACACCTAAACAAGTCATTATTGGAGAAGGAGGACATGATTTAGCAATAGATTCTTCTAATCCAAGATGATGCAGCAAAACTCCAACCTCATTGAAATGAGACGTTGCCAACGTCGGCGGCGAAACACCAATAAAGTCATCGAGGTAATTAAATGTGCTAAGTCCGCGCCGGTTGAGAATCCAAGTGACTGCGGAAGTGGAGCGTTGACATGCCATCGCGGCAGAACGAAGACCCATAGTTAAAACTGTGTCAAAATAAAATTGTCTGTTCCAGGTATAACCAAGTAAATGATAATCATGCGGATCGATGGGGAATTGGCGGTACGCTTTTCGAAGGTCGCGCTTGTATAGCATGCAGCCCCGTCCGAGTGAAACAATCGCCGAGACGATGGCATCAATAGTGGGATAACTCAATTCGAGGAGCTCTCCAAGAAAGGAACCAGAAGGAATACCATCATTAACTGACGAGCCACAAGGCCAGCTCAAATCCACGATCACTCGTCGTTCCTGAGAGTCGCGCTTGGCCACCGTGTTTAGAGGAGACACCACAAAACCGTCAGGAAAAGGCGGTGCATCGAAAGGTCCTGCAACTCGACCAAGTGAAATCTCGCTACTTATATAGTCTTGAACTGCGGAAGGGAAATTCAACGCGCCACGATGGGTACGAAGGTCAAAAACTGGAAGAGTCTGGTTAGTGTAACCAAGTGGCCAACCAAATTCCAAAAAGTCACAAATTACACGGTCCTCATAGTCTTGAAGCAAGGCACACCACACTGGAATATTCAGTCGAGAAGGAACGGGAATACGAAGGCCTGTATAATTGAACTGTCCAGAAGAAAAGACAGCACAATGAGCGTCGACAAAGGAGCTCGTGACAGGACGTGTTGCATAATCAAAAACTGAATGTCTCGATTGTGAAAACTTAATAAACCCATTGTCTTGAGTAGGAAAACTAAAACTGGGACACGAAAACTTTGTCAGTCCAGAATCTAAATGTCTCGCAGGAGAAAAGTCTTGTAATAAAAAGTCTCGAGTAAATCGGTTAGAACCACAACTAAAATCCAAAACGGGCACGCCCCCAGCTTCGGTTCCGGGGGAGCTAGGAGGCGAAAAATAGTCTAGTTTTTTGACGTCGCCGGCGAATCTTTTGCAGCCACAGCTTTTAGAGGACAATCCGAAGAATTCTCCCGATGCAACTCTTGCTTTCGAAGGCGAGTCCAGCACGCTGCGCAGATACGTTTCAACCATTTTCGTTCTCCACGGATAAAACCGAAATGGTCTTTAACGCTAATGCATTGTTCCCGCTGATAATCGCGACAAAATAAAACTGGCACTGAAGAAGAGGAAGTCGGCGATTTCTCCTGTAAGGGGTGTCCGTAAAGGGTTCTACTTTCTAAATGAAGATAGGAGTCTCCCCATTTCACAAGCCCACGCTCAATTTCAAGCAATACTGAACAGGGCTCGAAATTGCGACTAACTGGTCGCCAATGCGACCAAAAATTGAGTGCTGGCGACTAGATTTTCGGAACTGGTCGCCAGCTGGCGACTCACGTTTTGTCCGATAACCACAAGAAAACTTTTGCACTAAAAAAAAACCTTTTAGTTTATACACCGGCGTATAAGCCGCACTTTTTTGCCCAAAATATTTGCTCAAAATCGGGGGTGCGGCTTATCTGCGGTATTAACATCCGCTGAGTTCTGCAAATCATAATTTATCGATATCAATCGTACTTTCCAGTGATATAAGTTCACCAGACTTTTGGAGCCTTTATTTGAGGTGTTTAACGTGGAGCAAAACTTTTTAACTTAAGATGATGTAGAAAAGTTAATCTTGTTTCTCTCACAGAGCTACCAGAGCGCCTCCGAGGCCAAAAATCAAATTGAGCAAAAAGGTCCGCATCGAACACGCAACGCACGAACGCGAGCGTTGAGTTTATAAATTGTGAAATTTAGTCTCAAATTGTCAAAATACCTGTGTTAAAACAGTGCTCGCTATCTTTGTCGGACATTTTGAAGCTTTTAGCAATGTAGGAACACCGAAGACGAACGAAAGAAGTTAAAGAAAGTCTGTAAACAAGCGGCCATCTTGGTAGCCTGAGAAAACAGACGTCATTTCGCGGCGCCACCACTAGGGCCTCCGCGAAACTGACGTCTGAGTAATGAGCGCCAAACACGCGTACGCGCGACGTACTCGCTACCCAGATCTCGGTAGTGCTTCTGATTGGTTGAAACAAATTTCCCTCGCGGCACGTGTGGATCACGCGCGTATGTCGTTTTTAGGATGACGGGAAGAATATATCCACCACAGATTTCTGTTGTGTGTTATGTGTAAATCTCATCAACGACACTTCATCACGATAATACTACATGGGAGATCAAAGAGCGGAGAAGAATGTCTTCATTTAATCAATGAATTGCCGTTTGAAGTGAATTTGTCAGGCGAGCCCGAAGTCAGGTATCTGTGCAAGACGTGTCTTCGCCTACTCAACTTGTAGGCGATACTGTATTAAAAACGTCGAAAGTCAACTGGGTTTTGATCGAACCTGCACCGTAAGTACGCCATCTAAAACTAGTCTTTATTTCCGAAAAAAAGGATCACATCTCAAAACAGGAACACAGCTCGTCGATTCGAATATCTTCTTGGCTTTCCGTTTGTGTTTCCGTTCGCATCACACTCGAAGCGGCAGACTTTACTAAGAATTTTCATGCATTCTTGGAAAACTACGGTAAAGGAAATTACATTTTAAAATGTGGATTTACTTTGTAAGAAACATTTCATTGATTGTTTCTTTGTTATCAATAGTTTTATGAAATATTTAGAAAGCTCGGCCGCATTCCTCGGTGATCAGTACAAGAAATTCGCTTGCGTGGACAATTTCCTAGATGCGTGAAAATGTAATGCGTTTTGCTTTTGAGAGTAATCTGATAGATATTTGAATAAAACTTTCGACTGTTTGAATTTGTTGTCCTTTTTCTTGTGTTTGTCATTCAAGATCAGAATTGGTTTGAAAAGCGATCTTTTGTAAACAAAACCAGATTTATATTTTGCAGCTCACAGGCTTCCCAAGCTACATACGTGGTGTATGCGACAGCTTGTGTATACAGAGAAATGTATGGGAAAATCACGGATTCTCTAAAATTGGGTAAATAACTATCTATTTTGAAATAAAGTTTACCTACCTCAAATGTGTCGCTTACTTGTGTCTTGTACTGAATTTGAAGCCATTCCGACGCCATTTAGCGAAGTTATTCGAAGTCGTTGTCTCTCCTTCTAAAAAGAAGGAAAGAAGGAGAGACAACGACTTCGAATAACTTCGCTAAATGGCGTCGGAATGGCTTCAAATTCAGTACAAGACACAAGTAAGTGACACATTTGAGGTAGGTAAACTTTATTTCAAAATAGATAGTTATTTACCCAATTTTAGAGAATCCGTGATTTTCCCATACATTTCTCTGTATACACAAGCTGTCGCATACACCACGTATGTAGCTTGGGAAGCCTGTGTGCAGCTCAAATTTCATTTGCATCGCAAAATTCAAAATGTCTCCATAATTTTTGATATTTTGACTTTCAAGTTATTTTATCAGGCTTTTTTGAAACGCCACTGATGTTTTGAATTCAAACATCATTCAAACTAATTATTCTAGACGGAGATGTTGTTTTTCAAGCCTGTGTTCGCGCGTGATCCACGCGTGCCGCAAGGGTTATTTGAGAAGCGGTAATGCGTGACAAGTACGGCATTTTGGCGCTCATTGCTCAGACGTCGTTTCGCAGGGGCCCCAGTGGTGGCGCCGCGAAACGACGTCTGTTTTCTCAGGCTACCATCTTGGTTAACCTAACGTCCTCAAGAAATTTGCACGGCTACCAAGCTTGTTGTGGCCTGAACGAACGGCGGGTTTTTTTCGATACAGGATGATTCGATGGATAGAAGCAAAGTATAGCTCACGTTTCTTAGAGCCAATTCTCTAAATTACAGCTAAATTACGTTTTTATTTAAAACAAACGTTTTTCCCAAAAATTTGAGCTCAAACTCGGGGTGCGGCTTATCTGCGAGTGCGGCTTTAATTTATATACGCCGGTGTTTACGGCATGTTGTGAAGAGGTAAAAGCAAGGGTAAAGGACCCTTGTTTGTCTAGTTATGAAAACTATAAATTCGGAACGTTTTGTGCTTACCTGCATCTCGAAAAACTAAGAACAAACCATCGCTAAAGACATGTCAGCTGTGAACACTGGTAGCTAACTTTCGTAAGTCTTTCCTATGCTGTTTCTTTCTAGTTATGATTTTTCTTGCATGCAAAGTAACATTTAAAAGTGTGTTTTATAAGACTTATAAGATACATGTTGAATAAAATTGGCGACCAAAATTTTCCCATTAGTCGCCAGTTGGCTCATGAACGAAAAAGTTAATTTCGAGCCCTGCTGAACCATGAAAATTAAGAACAGCGGACCATTCGTATTGTTGCGCAAAATACATTAGGGATACGAGATGTTTTTCACGCTCCGTGCGCTCTAACGGGCTGATATCCTTGCATAACAAAATTTGAGCGTATCCGGCCACGAACTCCGCCAACGTTAACTCCTCGTATTTAACCTCGCGCTGCGCTCGTGTGATACATAGAAAACTGTGAGGCCATCTTTGAGGATACAAAACCTCACTGGTAGCTTTTGCCTCCCGGCCCGATTTCAACTTACCAGGACGCGAGGAAGGTGCAGAAGTAGCTGCTGATTGCTGAATAGGGTCGCTCTCATTTTCGGACTCGCTATCATCGGAACAAACAACGCCAAGTTGGTCTACCCGTCGATCCACGGTCTTAGCCAAATCGGTCATGGCACGCAGCTCTGGCAGGTCAGGGGGCGGTACTGCTGGTGCTTTCTGTTGTTGTGGAGCGGGAGGACGCACTAACGCACGCAACTCGTTAGTCTCCTGGCGAAGAGATTTTAATTCGGTGGATAACAGCTGCACCGATTCTGCCAAAGACTGTAAGGCGTCAGGTTTTGAAGACGCGGCAGCCTCAACCTCGTCGGTGTGCTCTAGTTCATCAACCACCTCGAGATCCTGTTCGACATCGTTGGGAACTGGTCTTTTCCAGGACGACCAAAATGATGTGCGGACTTTAACACTTTGCAACCTGGGCACCTGCTTGGACGACCCATTGGGATAAAACGAATGAAGACGAAAACGAAACAGTGCGATACAAAACTAGTCTGGCACGCTCGAAGTGAAAACTGACTCGAACTGAAAAATGAAACTCCTGTCACCTGATACTAAAGGGTGTATGTTGCGCAATTAATCCCTTTGAACACGTGCTTGTCCAAAGGGGGTAAATTTCAACCTCGTTCCCAGGGTCTCTCGGAACGAGGTTGGGTAAATTTCATTTTTTTATTACCTGTATATAACGGTCACCAAATTGGATTACGATCAAACTAATAGCGAATCGTGACAAGCCTTATTCAACAGATCTGCAAGACGCCATCATTCCAGTATAGACCATGACTATTGTGACGGAAGCTTTTACCACTTCGAACTAAGAAAAATGCTTTACGGGACTCGGCGCTTGATAACGGGGGAAACTAACTCAAATGGGCAACTCGCTTGCAAGGGAGAGCCGTCACTCTCGGTAGGTACGGGATCAAACCACGAACTGGTACGCAACAGAAAGGCAATCAAGAAACCTGACTTGGTTCCAACAGCGTTTATTCTTGACTTGTGAACATAATCGTCGACGATGTAATCCCCTAACAATTACAAACTAGGTTCTTATATACGTAAGGTACAAGTGTTCAACACAAAGAAACACAATGAAAGTGTCAAGTGAAATCCTTTGAGCTAAGCGAAAGTAAATTTCAAAATATATTTTTAACCCAGGTGTCCATTGTTCATAAAACTATTTTTAAAAGTAATCTACATTTGAAAACTCTCAAACAAACAACTAGCAAAAAAGCCGAGTCAGCAAGCGGTTTTTTAAGCACGTACTAGTGTGGTATCAATAGATTTGCAAGGTCGGCAAATAACTTGTACAGCAGGTACTAGCGATGTACAATTATCGAGTTATGCACCTACAACAAAAGCTACTAAATTTAACTTTGATGAGTCAGCTGAACCATTCATACTGAAAGGTAACTGACACCATTACTTGTCAAGTTGTTGAAACAGCCATTGTGTTCCCACAGCTTGGTTCGTGATAAATCGGCTAAACATAACTTAGAATATGACAAATTTACTAACAAGGTGTCAACTTGAATAGACACCGCGGAGTTGTGGAACGAACCTAATTAAGAACGATAAACTTTAACTCAAGGTACTATTGTTCAAAAGGTAGTAGATTTTAGTATGAACAAAAGCACGACCTGGTACAGTAATTGAATGCTTCTCAAAGAGGTTAAAACAATTAAGCTTAATTGTCAAAAACAAAACCCTGTTGGCTTTTAGAAGATTAAATATAAATTGCGATGAATAGCACAAAAGCTCATAACAAAAGCGAATACTAAGCAAAACCTTTCACAGTTGACTGCGGCGAAAACCAAGCTGAATTATTCCAGCTGTTGATGTAATACCAATAGCAAAACTTGAAAACTGCCAAATAGCAAAGATAGCGAAACGTGAAAACTGTTAAACAGCAAAGCGTAAACTTGAATTCTATGCGTAATATAAGCTTAATAATACCGGCAAAATTGAATAAATACGTCTTCTCCACTCAACATTTCTAATCGCCCAAAACTCTTTAAAATCTCGTAAATATTGCCAATTTCCTCCTAACACTATCGCAAAAGACTTGGATCTTAGACTCTTTTAGCCGTGATGAAGAAACACTATCTCACAAGTTATGCTAACCGCAGACTTGCGCTCACATTAAGGACTGAAAAATGAACTTAAGCAGCGACTTATTCCTACTTACGCGGCTACAACTGATCTTGCAACACTAAAAGTCAGCCAAAACAAATTCCATTGTAATATGCCAAGAGCAAGCAAACAAACGACGGCATACAACTAAATACTGTATCCTAAACGGCTCTGGAAAGCGTAAATTTCTCCTGTCCGTATCACAGCTAGAGATTTTTTCTAAAATCAAAGGATCGACGACGTTTAGAACAACAGGCCTGTTTAATATATCTTTATTTTGATCTTAAAAGAAAACTCTGTCAGACAATTAATTGGGGTAGACCTATTCTAAAGCTGGGCTAAAATGCTTTTAGAGACGAGCAGGATTTGTGCTACGCCTGTCACTTCGTTATAACCACGCACATTTAAGGGGCCTTTTTCGTATTTTGGACGTTGCTGTTAATTGTTATTGCCAATAAAATGTAAATTGAGTGATTATTTCCACATAAAAATGTTACTCATTAACTTCCAGTAGAGTTTAAAGGAAACCTGTATATAGCGGTCACCCTGTATATAACGGTCACCTGGCCATTTCCCAAAGGTGACCGTTATATACAGGTTTGACTGTATAGCGTTTTAAAGCTGATTCGGACGTACGAATTTAGACGTCGTAAAAAATTCGACAATTCATTTTATTACCAAATGGTTTCCATATTTAGATAGCCAGCTCTATAAGCTTTAATTTGATATCTGGGTTTAGGTATATTAAGCGTTATCTTAAGACGCTAGAGCTGTGCTAGAGCTGTTATACTGGAGACACCCCCGAAGGTACACGGTAACCTTAACGGAGTAATAACACGCATTTAAAGTATTCAAAATGGAAAGAGAAAGCTTCAAAGAATACTCAGAAGTCGCTTTAGTGGACAAAGAAGAGCTTTAAGGGATAAAATCTTGCTTCGAGGAACTTCATATGTTTTTATCAATGCGGGGCGATATTTCTTCTTCGGAAGTCAGAACCGAAGAAGCGGAGTTTTTAAGAATTTCCAAGCAGCCGAGGGACTTAAGGTAAAACAAATTACATTTTTCGATGAGAATTTATGTTGATATCAATTTGTGATTAACTTTTTCTTTGTATTCTCGTTAGTTTTGGACAAATGTTTATAAAACGTGGGCAAATTCAGTCGTATTGATTTCGTTGTCCATTTTTGTGTTTAGGTTGAAACGCGATTTTGTCTAAACAAAACAAGACTTGGATTTTATTGTTCTAATTTCACTCGCGTCGCCTTACGCAAATATGTCTGTGTATTTTTTGCGATTTTGATTTCCAAATCAGTTTCTTGGGCAATTTTCGATACGCAACAGGTGTATTTTATTTGGAAATTAGTCTCACTAGTTATTCTAGACCGAGAAAAAGTTGTTTTTGCGAACTTTTGTACGGTCTAAATGTACTGTGCAGACGGTCGCGTAATGCTGTTTTTGAGAATTGCTATAAAATTGAAAAATAGCCCGGTCGTCAATCTTAATTCTTGTGCTTCCGACCTTTCACCTTAGTTAAACTTATCATCAGCTTTCTGTTCAGAAAGCTCCGATGTTAGGCTAAGTCTGGCTAAGCCTATCTATATTTATAATGTTATATTGATAATGGTTGTATGATATAAAAAATATTTATTCCGTTTTTGGGCATTTCTGGCAACTCAAACTCCGTGCGAAATTTTTTGTGTTTCCCCAGTAGGTTCATTCTATAATAAAAATGGAGTTTTAGAAAGTGAAGTATTAATAGGTGGTTTGCAACCAATCTCTAGAGACATAGATAACAATAGTGAAACGAACAAATGCTGGTGGACGAACAAAAGGAGCTAATGAGAGAACTATTGTTTATGTCCACCAGCATGGCGGCGATGACGTAACATGAAAACCACCTATAGGACAATCACATGACTTTTGGAGGGCATATAGTTTATCAGTTGTGGCCCGAGTAGCATCATTTGCGCCCGAGCGGAGCGAGGGTGCAAGTGATGCTACGAGGGACACGAACCCGACAAAAGTCATGTGATTATCATTATTATCAATACACAAGGCCAAATCGTACAAATTCATTTAATAAGAAAAAAAATGTTTAACAGAAGCAGGGCCGTAAATGCGTTTGCAGCCCGTCAAATTCAATATCGCCCGCCACTCACGCGTGTTTTCTCGAATGCAGTTTCTTATTTGGCCGCGTATATTGATAATAATGAAGAATTATATTTCCGCAGATTGTGTCGCTATGCCTGAAGTTGGGATCAAACGTGCGTCAGACCAAGGTAAATGTGGTAGTTCCTAACTGACGTCAAACTATTTCTTGACTGACAAAGGGTGAACAGTCAACCTCTTTTTCAGTTAGACACCCCCGGGGGTCCCCTGGGGTACATCGACACCGGCATAGCATGAAGACCTCTATATTGCGAATAGTTTAATTCTTCCAGTGGAGAACAACATGTACAAAGTTGATACAAAATCACCTCTATTTTCCTCTTACACGACAGTAAACTACGTAGCATCAGAAGAGAGCAAAATTCTTCACATACTTTTCATATCACTGACACCTCCTGACTATACATTGACGGTTATTTTGCTTCGAAGAATCCAAGTCATTTAACCTCTACTTTTATTACACGGAGAACTCCAGAATTCCTCATAAGCTCTTTTTGCACATAACGAACTGAGCTAATTGTTTTAGGATGCTAGGATATTCGGCTTCTACTTGATCGTAGCGCTTGGATCATCCTCCTTCCATGCAAAGAGGCCTTTAATGTATACTTCCCCTTTTCTAGGAATCCGACAACAGTACAGCGTTCCATCTGGCATGCGCACAAGGTTCGCTGGAGATTGTTCAGTTACTGGCTGGAACGGATCACGAAGTGTGCAAAGCAGAAATTCTGGACGACCAGGGAATGGTCCCACTGCACCGGGCAGCACTTAACAATCATGTCATGGTTGTCAGCTACTTATTGGATCAGGTAAACGTATACTTCGACCTGAATAGCACACTCACTCCCAAGACCGACCAAAATTAACCTTCAAGAAAAATTCAAAATTTCGTTTCGTAAAATAACGAGTTTTTGTCACTGAAACTGTAGTATTTAATCAATGGACGTTAAAATATAGCTTGTACAGCATAATTACACGTAAGAAAATTGAAGATCCGTAACCAGGGTTCATAACAATTAAAAAGCGAAAAACGTTCTCTAGTTAAATTTTTTTTAAAAACTACGAGGTTTCGACAACCGTCGTTATTGACAAAGGCAATTATCGCCATTTTAAGACCCTGGAGTCCTGGCACACCGCAAAAACTGTTGACGCTGACAATATCTCGTGCCCGCTTCCCAATCAACATCGCATTCTTTTAAATAAACATTGACTTTCACCCATTTAAAATATCTTCTTAGTTTTTACATTGTTTAGCTTTTGTCATTTTTAACTTTTTTAATTATGCATGCACATTCGCTTTCCTCACTTATTCTATCCGTTGAAGACAACAGGACGGTTATCGAAAGCTCATAGTTTTTTAATGATTTTTAACCATAGAACGTTTTTCACTTTTGAATTATAATCTGAATAGTACCAAGAAAAGAAAGATTTAAAATTTAAGGTCTGTCTCCTTTTAGGGAGCCCCGGTGGATCCCAGAGACCTTCAAGGCCGCACCCCCCTGTTCTTAGCAGCGTCAGTGGATGGAACAACGACTGTACAGCTGCTTATGGACCGGGGGGCCGACATAACACTCAAAGATGTGGAACTGCGCTCAGCCCTGCATGTAGCCATTGGACATGGGAATTCATCCACCATGGAAGCTCTAATCAAGGTAAAATTTAGTTATCAGTCTTCAACGAAGGCGTTTTTGTAGGAGGAAGGGGTAGGGGGCATACAAAAATGTATTGAAATTTAGTTCAGTGTTTGGACGCCATTTTAAATTTTGCAAAACGGAGAGAGTTGGAACGAGTGAAAGGGTCATGACGTCAGGTCTCCCTGGGTCTTTTTTTTGTACTCCCATAATACTCAGTGATCGTTCAATTTGCCCCCAAAATATGACTATAACTGCTAGTTAGCAATAGTTGATTGTCATTCATGGCAACTATAAACATTACAGTGTTTTCTGAATCTTTATTCAATATAATAGATTTAATGACAAAAGGAATGAAGCAATTGCCATCAATGTTTCTCTTTTGATTCCGCTTAAGAATAAAAAATAATAATAATAAGCTTCCTCACCAAACGAGACCTTATTACATTCAAGATATTTTTCCATTTTTCCCCAGTTATGGTTGCTGAGTTCCAGTGTACTGACAATTAGATAACGCTACTTATAGTTTGTAATATACAAGGCAAATGTTAACTAAATAGCTTAACCTTCCTTCCCTCATATTAACACTCAGGGGCTTGACCTCATGCTACTTATGACGTCATATCTCGTTACCATAGCAAACGATTGTCGTCAAACTTTATCAAAATATGTCTCAAGGATAAACGAACAGCTACTAAGAACGACTTCCTCACATGAGCTAACAATAAAAGCTATTGAAAAAATCGGCGAAAAACCCTTTCCCCCCTCCCCTTGTACGTACGTCCGAGGATTAAGATGAAATTCAACTCCCCAGAAGTGCACGCATTCTGAACTATGATATGTGGTCTGATGTTAGTCATCCATCCAACTACAAAGCATTGTCTCCAAGTTCTTTAGCCTGAATCTCTTTATTTATTTTTAGAGCCCTGCGTCAAAGGCGTTAGTGGTTGACAAAGACATGACCGGATACACTCCTGTACATTACGCGGCACGTTCGGGTTATTTGCAGGTATATAAATATCGATATTACTCAACAACAACTATCGATAATTCAGGGTATTCCTGTCTGGTCAACTCTTTTAGTAGGGCGCCAGTCTGCAGAGCGAGAGAATGGGGATTCAACTCCTAAAATGGCTGGACAAACACTCGAGGTCTTTTAGTTACAGGAGAAGCCACTCCTTTGGTGCTATTTTGCTTAACATTGGACTGTGAGCGTCCGACATCATTCTGTATATAAGGCATCTTTATACATAAACGTATTTCATATCTCAAAAACAAAATCTAATAATTGTTCTTATTGTTGTTGCAGCACATCGCGCTCTTCATCAACAAAAACAAGGCAGCCGTTGAAGTGCCATCAGATTCACTGGATACACCTCTCCATATTGTTGCTCGGTACGCTCTGCAGACCAATAATATACCAGAAACCGATTGAAAATACGCAATGCGCACTTACAATATACTGTGGATATGTCAGCAACTCAAAAAGGATATTGAAGAGAATTGTGTATCTTTGAATTGTATGGGCCTATACATTTGGATAAGATTTAATATCTAAGATTTACCATGGTACAGATAAGAATTAATACTCTGCAATAAATCATTATAAATTCTCAAATAGCTTATCAAGAATATAAACCATTGGAGATGGGGCGAGAAGCAGGCTTCACTGTCTGACATTTAGTTACTATTGAGACGCAATTTCTTTTCGTGGGCTAACACGTTTTTGTGCTATATAGGGCTTATTGTGGTAGATTTTCGTAATTATCAGAGTATTGTTCTATTTAGGTATGGCTGGCTAGAGATTGCAGAAAGACTTCTCAGAAAAAGGAATGTCCGAATGATAAATTTACAAAACAACCAGGGGAAGACACCTCTCCACTATGCCTGTCACGAGGGACATGAACAAGTCGCCCAGCTTTTGCTGATGGAGGGGGCTACTATTGAAAGGTCGTGTGGAGATAACGTTTTTCTTTTAATTTGATTTCTCGTCAATGCACTCACTAATTCGCCCATTTATTCACTTACTGATAAGCGAACTCTCTCGTTAATGCGACCACCTTGTTAATGTCGCCACCCCGTTAATGTGGCCATTCCGCTAATGAGACCACCCGGCTTATGCGAACATCCTGCTAATGTGACCACCTCGTTAATGCGAACACCCCGTTAATGCGACCAACGATTACCTTCTGGAGTCCGAAACCGCAACAACAACAACAACAACAACAAAAATCTTTATTAGTTAGTTATTATAGAGTTTATAATACTGGCCTGCAGGTAGCAAAAGCTAATCTAGGCAGGCCAGTGAAATTAATTACATGATTAGAAATCGCTACACACACTAATTTGTTAAAATAAAAAGAAAGGATCAAACAATAAAAAAAAAAGAAGAAACAAAAGGGAAAAACAAGTGATGAAAATAAAAGAAAGAGAATTGTGAAAATATCAATTAATTACTTTTTGATTTAACTTTAGAGATAATCTCGTCAATATTAATATAGGAATCTGCTTCTTTAAGTATAGTCAAAAGTATATTCTTCATTTGGTTTTTGAATGAACTCTTTGGTAGTTCTCTCAGAAAGCATGGTATCTCATTCCACATTCCGCAATAATGGCACTCAGTTAATCAATTTATAAATCAATGAATCAATTTATCAATCATCAGTTAGTTAGTAAGTTAATCAAACAACCATTTTTTCAATCATTATCTGGTCAAACAATCACTTACTTCTCCCTGCGCTGTTGTTATTAGTGATCACCATGACCGCACTCAACTTCACATGGCTGCTGTCAACGGCTCAGACCGCTGCGTGGAGTACATACTCCAGGCTCACCCTGAAAGCCTGAACGCTCTTGATAAACATCAGGTAAGTAACGCGACTGACTTCTAACTCCCAGAAGAATGGGTACTCTCCTGTTTAGTTGTGCGCCTCCCCACCCCCCATCCCCGTATGTTCTGTTACCTCCCCTCAAAGAATATATGGGTTTGAGCCCTCTTTTTATCGAAATTTTAAGTCTCTGACACGGAAATATGATAAATCTAAGACGTTCTTGTCAGGACGGACGAGCGGTCTAAGGCGCTGCGTTAAGGTCGCAGTTTACTCTTGTAGGCGTGGGTTAAAATCCCACTCATTAATCCTGACATTCTTTTACCACGTATCGTAGCTCTGGTAATTTTTTGGTTTCTTTTTTTATCTTCAAACGCTTGTGTCAAAATTTTGATCGATCGATTCTTTTTCCAAGAAATTTGGATTTAAAAATGATTACATACAGAAATGCGTTTTCATAAACGGTACACGCACAGCAATCGATTGCAGAAGTGGAAGTAGACTCGAAGAGGAACTATGGATCCTTTATTTGTAAGGATGTAGATTCATTATTTTTGTACTCAATGTCTTTTCCATTTTGTCCTATAAAATGGACTGATAACCAAACCATGTATATCATTTCAATGAAAGTTTGATATGGTTATGACCAAGATGAGATCACCTGTTTTCATAATTTGTTCCCTTAAATTTTATTTCTATCAACTTGTGCTTAGAACACTGCTTTAAACCTGGCTGCGACCTCTGGACATGCGTCTCTGGTATCCTATCTGCTGTCTGTCAAAGAACAAGAAATCCTGTTAAACAAGTATAACCAGAATGTACTTGATCTTGCCATCTCCAACGACAAAGAAGCGGTTGCCATGGCAATAATTGAACACAGCAGGTAAGTTATTGTCAAATGGTTTCCTGTGCAACGTCATTTTGTCGTCACGCAAGGACAAGCGCTCGAAAGCCTCTGACGAAGGGCTAGCGCTCGAGACATCAACTTTTTAAATCTTTTTTATAACGGTGGCTAATTTACCTTATCAACTCAGTTGACGCAGCACCACAGTTTCGGGCTTTAGAAACTAACCTCTTTATTCATTTTGGTAAAGGGATCGGAGGGTTTTTTTTTTATCCCGGAGGGCGGGTAGTATACTCCCGTCAATTTAGGATAGGTGTGTGCCGCGAAGTTTCGTAAACCCTGACCCCCTGGGGGGGGGGGGGGGGGCGGAACTCCCGACAATTTAGGATAGGTGTGTGCCGCCAAGGTTCTCAAACCCTGACCCTGTTAAAGGGTAGAAAATCGAGATTTGATACCTTTTTTAAGGCCCAAAACCAGGCGTGTAGTACAGTTTTAACAGGCCATATCTTTTTCGTTTTGCGCGTTGGGGTGGATACTGCAATTTAGTGACCCTATCTAAGGAATATCTAAGGATTACAATACCAAAAATACCAAAAAGGATACCCTATTTAAAGGGACACTGTCACGAGGGCGCATGCGCGAGTTTTTCGAATCGAAACTTGAAAAGTTCAGCCTGAATTTTTCAAGTTGAACCGTCAATTTCAAAATGGCGTCGACTAGTGGCGGCGGTGGAGGGAAAAGAACCAATTCGGGACGGAAGAGGAAGTTCGAGGATCAAGCAGAATATAAGATAGCGTGGTCTAGAAACCACAAACGAATATATTTGGAAAATCGAATATTTAGGTCGTGGCTTCAGGCTAAATTCGATGCCGGGTATGAAGCTTCCAGTGACAGCGACTTCGTCGCCCATTTGTTGTCGTTGGAATATCGTCGAAGGTATGCTATGTTTTCATGACTTTGGTTTGCCCTCCTCAGGACGAGTGTCTCCTTGACGGAACCAAAAAAATGAAAAATGAAAGGGAGTAAAGGAAAGAAAAATGACGAGCCTACGACACGAGGTATTCCCAGGCGGTCACCCATCCAAGTACTAACCTCGCCCGACAGAGCTTAACTTCGGTAATCGGACGAGAACCGGCGCATGTCAACACGTGACAGTGTCCCTTTAAGGACTGAGCTCCTATCCTCAAAAACCCTACCCTATCAGGCGGCACATACCTATATAGCGTATATAAGGGAGTACCCCTCCCCCCCTCCCCCCCTCCCCCCCCCCCGGGGAGCCTGACCCTATTTAAGGGCAGAAAATCGAAAATTGACGGGAAAAACGATAACTCAGAATTGTGAACAGGTCGTGTTTTATTTCTTTTCTGTACATGGAAAGTTTAGCATAAGGCTAGGAGTATAATATTAGACTGAACGTAGTTTCATTGATACGCCTTTAAGAAACATGTTTTGCTGGTTTAGCAGGGTATTTAGGCACTTTAATTTAGTTAAATAAAGACAATTCAAAGGAACCCCAACCAAGAATCACAATACCAAAAAGTATACCCTATTTAAAGACTGAGCACCTCAAAAACCATACCCTATCCCACGGCACATAGCTATATATATATATATACATATATACAATCATGTATACAATGTGTATACACTCGTTTTCAAAAAGGCCGGTATATACGGAGTATCCCCGGCTTTTTATGAACGGGCTTGAAAACTAGCCTGCAGTGCAGGTGGCTAATTTACCTTATCAAATTAGTTGGTATAACAAATTTTCAACTTCAAAAAGTAAGCGTTGTTGACGAGATCTTTCAGAAAGGACTGATTACAGCCCCCCCCTCACTTACAGAACATACTCGACGGAAAGCTTTTCTTATATATGAGTGAAGCTGATGTATGAGATGATTGTCTTGTTGCAACGGGCAATCACTCATGTCCAGTGCCTGTTTATATAATGCACTACGTTTCGCAATTCCTAGGTGGAAGGAAGTGTTAGACGCCTCTGTAGGAGGTGGAGTGTCTCAGATTCAAACACTGGTGGATAAAATGCCTGACGTAGCAGAGGTAAATGTTAGAGAGCTTAAGCAGCTACGACAGCGACGGCGACGGCAGTAAGCTCGGAAACGGCAGTGAGCTCGGAAACGGCACAAAAGAATAGGTTTAATGAGCGAAAACAATTCCATTAACTATAGGTTTTGTGGTGAACATGAACACACGACGGCCTATTTTACTGTCTCTATTCGACAGCGACAGCGACAACTTCTCGATAACTTGATCTTATAAAACGCGGCAGCTATTTAACAGTTCTTTCCAGTGGTTCTGTTTACAACAAGCATTGCAACGTGGTTCTATCTATTAATCCTCTGGATGAAATCCTAAAGGGTGTGTGTGTATTCAAATGGTCTGTTTTGTTAGTTTCACACAAAGTGAATTTCACTGGTTTGTGTTGAATTATTATTTGAAAAGATGTGAAAGCTTTGATTCGCTTCTTTTTTCAGCGTGTCCTCGATAATTGTGTTGAACATGATGGCGATCCAAGTAGTAAAGATTTTAAGGTAGGTCAATCATCCGAGGCCCTGTCTACGTCAATGCCTTCTAAAGGGTCTCCGTTTTCATTTCATCGAAACGCCGTAGCAAAGCAAATTTGTCCACAAGAGGCGATTTCGTAGTTACACTGATCCGTGGATGCGGTCTTATTTTAGGCGCTCTTCTTGTATAGAATATACGATGTATGTAAGTTATGAATTGTGTTGATCATTTGATTATCAGATAACATACAATTTGCGGCTGATACAAGGAAAGCAGAGCACCACAAGTCCATTGGAGCACTCCCTTGACGCACTCAAGGTAAGAAATCAACTGAAAAGGCATTTTTTGTTATAATATGAAAGTTCGTTTAATTGGTTCTTTAATCAACTCTTTCACTGCTAAAAATATGCCCAAGTTCAAAGACTCATCAAACGCGAATTGACAAAAAGATTTGTAATTTTCCTGTATTTTGTATATGTTTTATTTTGTTTATACTTTAAATTTTCTTCTTCTCTTCTAAAGACTATGGCTGAACGACGTAGGGAGAATTGTTTGACGCATCCTGTGTGCTATGTACTCATGAACATCAAATGGTAAGTGAGTTGTTATTGGTTTGATTTTTTTTGTACTTTTTTTCTTTTCGGACAACATTAGCAAGCTGAGATCTAATCTGAGTTTCTGTGGTTTCTACTGAAAACGTAGTCACGATCTAGTTGCTAAAGGCCCAGTATCGCCCAAAATGCATTGCGTGCCCAATGCCTCAACGATTGAATTTAACGCAGTCGAAAATTCCCGAAAGAGCCAATCACGAGCGAGCTTTTCATTTGAAAACAAAAACAAACGACCGCAAAGCCGAATGGGTGATACTGAGCCTTTAATAGCGCATTGGAATGTCTGGACTGAGTATAACCCTATACAGGAGGAATTTTTGCGAGTGTCGGAAAATCAAAACCAACGTAATCACTCTGTCGAATCACCTAGTAAAATATGAACCAATGAACCAAACAGAACTCGAAGCAAATAGATTGGTTTTGATTTTACTTCTGATTGGTGGAGAAAGTGACGCGAGATTTTTTAGCCAATCACAAAGCGTAGCAAATCACACCAGAGGCACAAAATCCAATGAACCATTCAGAACTCGAAACAAATAGATTACGTAGCCGGCGCCAAGCGCGCGGAAATGCGTGCGAGTAAGTCACGATGTCAGTCATTATTGGTTTTGATTTTACTTCTGATTGGTTGAGAAAGTGGAGCGCAAATTTTGTAGTCATTCACAAAGCTTAGCAATGCAAACCAAAGCAATAGCGAAATAACTTTCGACACTCAATTTTAAATCACTCTATTTGTATCTATAAGTTTGCGATGTATTATGCTGTAGACGTTGATCCAAAACGTTGAGATTGTGGAGGAAATGTAAAAGGTTGACCACCCAAATGATTAAGCTTAAACAGCACTTTTCTTGGTGGTGTTAATTTTCAAAGGTTTTCAAAGGATGATCGTTTGGGTGGCCACAAATTTGTGCCTTTGTACTTTTAACCCTTTCTGTTACTTCCAGAGATGTAGTGTAGTTCTAACTTTTTAGTCTGTCGACGAAAACAAATAAAACAAATAAATAAATAAATAAATAAAACCCCTTCAGCAATACTTTTGCATGGTACCATTTGTTTTTCAATATTTTACAAAATGAAATTTGGGATTTTTCTTCTATTTTGATTTTTGGTACTCGTGGGAGTTTAAGGGTTAAGGGAAAGGGCTGAACTCACACTTGCTGATTTATTGTGAAACTTTATTGTTTGGGTCTAACAGGAAGAAGTTTGGTTTGATAACATTTATCATCAATCTGTCACTGTACTTGGCTTTTCTCCTTCCCTTCACTGCCCTCGCTGTATATCTTAAGATCAACATTTGTGAGCTGTGCACTTATAGCTTCTGCAACAACTCAAATCAAATTCCTGCAGATGAAAAAGTAAGTGATCTAGCACTTTCATTCACCGTAAGGACGAGAGGGCAAGGCAAAAGTCCCGAGACCTAGCAAAGGGGGAGGGGTCTGGTCTACCCTGAGATTGTAAAGTAAGGCCAGGAGCCCATACGTTGGAGCGGGCAACTCCCATACTACGTCTTTGCCACGGTGTAGTTCCTGGTAAGACTTTTCTGCATTTTGATTTCAGAGGAGCTTAATGCACTATTTAAGTGGACGAAAAGCAAGAACGATAGTCAACAATCAGTCAATCGGCAGGCTAAAAAAGGGCTAGACGAAGGGCTAGCGCTCGAAACGTCAGCTACTTGAATCTTTTTACGGTGGTCAATTTACCTTATCGACTCAGTCGATAAAACTAAATTCTCGTGTTTCATCCCCCCACCGACGCAGAAACTAACCCCATTCATTTAAAGTGAAACGGTTGCGTATTTTATTTTGCTGAAAATGGGAGAGACGTGAGTCGGGCAAGTTTAAAAAAACTTCCCAAGGGGGAAGAGGAGAAGGGGAGTTTCAACCCCTCTCGACCCTCCCCCTGACCTAAAACACCAAGAGTGAGATATCAAGCGAATTCATGAAGGGAGAATAAACCATGTATCAGCATGTATCTCAGCGATTTTTTAAGACACAAGCCTAGGGAAAAACCTGAAAAGAAAAATACCCCCCCCCCCCCCCCCCCCCCATTTTATATCTTTTCACTGTTTACTATCGTATACTGCCAGATATAAAATATCCTTTATCCATTTCTACAGGAGTGGCACGATGAAAAGAATACTTGCAATACTTCCGACAAGGTAACACAAAGATCTTTATTTACATAGATAAAAGTACTATGTTTTTAAAGGGGCATTGCCGGTTTTCTTTTTGGCCAAATCTATGGTATTTTAATCATATTTGTGTCTTTTACGTGAAACTTATATGTATGTTATTTTTTGAAGCTCAACTTTCGAATGTAAACGGCTTTTTTTAATAGGCGGCTCCTAGACTGCGAAATAATCTACCAGCTATTTTAAAAGGAACTCTTAAAACTAAACCTAATAGGCCATTTCCGAGTTGCCTTTAGCCTCTCTATCAAAGCGAGGCTAGGTGCGAAACCTTTCATATGAAAATGAGTTTTCATTTGCATGTGAATGAAAACTCATTTTCATATGAAAGGTTGTGCACCTAGCCTCGCTTTGACAACGAGGCGTAACGTAACTCGGAAATGGCATATTAATTTGAAGTGGTGTTGTACCAGAAATCATGATTTCTTGGTCTTGTGGTTTCTCTTTTAAAAGTTTTTAATATGCTTTTAGCAGTTGAGATGATATCAATCATTGTCATTGTATTGATTTTTTTCTTGTTATTTTTATATTATATTACCTCTATCCGCGCAAAGTTATTTGTAAAGCGCAGAGTATTTTATATTTATGCCTTAATTTTACTGTATAGAGTTTTAGTTGAATTGCTGGAATGTTGAGCTCGGTTTGCTGGGCAGGAAAAACATAACCACCAAATGGATGAATCTGGCTATGTGCCCTTCCTTGAGCACATAGCCGTTTTAATAACTCAATAAAATTGATCAAATGACAAAATTTGATAAGGAATTGATAGTATGCCCAGCAAAGGTGTGGTCTAAAAGCGCCAGCTCAAGAAGCAAATGGACCGGACATGGGGAGGAGGAGGGTTAAAAGTTCTAAAGGCTGCCTGGTCAAGCGAGATATCTGCGAAGATTGTCCTCTCAAAGGTTAACCTCGTGCTATTGAAAATACCTCAGAGTGGGGTTACTATAATTGACTCCGCCTCCGCATGAATTGTCCACGTGCTTCTGGCGTGCTTTATACATTATTACATAACAATTAAACGTGCAAGACATAAAATTTTTATTGGCTAGCCAATAACTCCTTTATAATTCTTTTATTCTTTATTTTTTAACATATTCTTATTGTCTTAATTAAGAGAGTGTCCACGATAGGACCAGGCAGGAGGTGATAATACTCAAACCACCGATTTTGCTCAAACTTGGCACAAAGGTTGAGGGTCATGAGTAGATACATGTACCAAAATATAAGGTCAAATTTTTTTATTCTCTCTGAGTTGTAGGGTCCCCCCCGAAAAATGGCCATTTCGCACAAATTTATGCATATTAATTAGCTAAATTTATTCGAGTGGTAAGACAACAAAAATAGCAGCCTGGTAATAAAAACTACTAAATCGTATTCTATATTGATCAGTCTTGTAGCAAAATGTGTTATTGGAATCGGTTGCTTTGATTTTCTGCTTTCCTAATACCGAAAGTGAAGGGCATATTTGGTCATTTTCACGAGACGCCAAAATTAGGTCATTTTAGATCTTAATATCTCCAATGGGCAACAAGCTAACAACGTAGTTTTAATACCAGAAGTAAGAAGTATCTTTATGCTTTCGAAAAATATAATAAAATTTTTGGGCAACTAAAAAGCTTTTTAGTATCAAGGAATTTTTGTACCTCACTCAACGATTTCTGGCGATTTCATCAAAATTCGGTAATTAAAAAAAGTGGTTTAATTTTAATGAAATTGCAAGAAAAAGACAGCAAATGCTCAGCTAAGCATCACTCTGCTTAAAACAATGCTAGAATTAGCAAGAAAAACTTTTTGAAGCACATTTCATGAGGTTTGTAAATGAGGGATTCTGTCATTCATACTTCATTTTCAATGCAAAAAACAATGGGACACTTCTCTCTACAATAACTCTGAATTTTACTTTCAGGCACAATAAGAAACACAAAAAAATAAAGGCTAATACATACATGACATTTAAGTGCTTCAGACTCATTGTTAGGGTCCATTGCGATCCGGCCAAATCCAGTATATTTTTTAAAGGTTCGATCTCCTTATTCAGCTCTTCGTCGATATTTAGCGTGCAGTTCATCGCTGTTGACTTTGCTATGAGAATATTCATTGCTACCTTGTTGTAATAGCTTTAGTTTATGCCAGTAAGAGTGAGACAAATAAGTTATAAAACCACGGGAGAACCATAAACGCCATCGAAAACTGTCAACATAATGTTTGGAAAACATTCTTCGCCATTTTGAAGTTAAATTTTTGAGCCTGCGTTGTGGTCAGTATGGACAACGGACTACCGAATTACCGGATCGACCGACTACGGACTACGCATAATATATCGGATAATTTCTTGTAAAACGCATACAGAATATAAAATTTGGACTGGTTAATTTTGAAAATTCTCTGTTCATAGTCAAAACTGAAGGGCAGAAAACTTTGACAATTTTTAAATTGTTGAGTTTATATTTGACACTAATCCTGGGTTAGCTTAATCGTGCTTTAATGGCCTGGATAATTTTTTACAGTCGATTTTCAAACACTGATTTTTTCGAACTTTAGAAATAAAGATTTGTGACCGGTAAAATTCAATACCAAAATGTCTGGGAAATCGGATGATTCCTTGAGAACAGTTATCTTTTGTTTGTCTTTTGCTACCAAATGTAGCAAAATGTTCAATGTTTCATAGTTTACAACTCTAGCAAAAACTATTTGCAATTTCAGCATTTTCCCTATAAATATGAATTGTTAGTACCAACATAACCCAAACTATTTACTTTATCTTGCATAACACATCACTGGTTATGTATTATAGATAAAATATTTCCGAAATATTGTAAAAGCGCAAAAACCCAAGGGAGGAGTTGCAATCAACCCCCCCCCCCCCCCCCCCCCCCCCGCCTTTTGGTTGCACTTGGATGAGTTTCGAGTATAGAGTAATAAGAAAAAGATTTTCGACGAATCATTCAAAAGGCAATCGACCTACCAAGTTATCTGTTTCCATGCCTGAAGGTTTGATTTGAGCCTATCATGTCTCATGCGCAGTAAATAATATACAGGTAACAATAAGATCCAAAAAGGTTTTGAATTTTTCTTAAATATGACTAACTAGATGCTTTTAACTATTATGTAGTAACATAGTTGTAGCATAACTTTTCTACCGATCCCTTACCTGGCCTTAACGGAGACGTGCGGCTCGATAGAGTACTTCACTAAAAGTGGGGTTCTTGTCTCTTAACGGGGTCTCGATTCCATCACTTTTTGTCTTAAACGGGGTATCTTTTCATGGCCTAATGCCACAATCAGGATAAGCATATATATTAAGTTATACAAAATGTAGAAACCTAATCGCAAGCCGATTTTGAACTAGTATTTTGTTGGCGCTAACTTTCGTTAACTTCGGCATTCAAAATGGCAGAGAATGTTTACTTCTGTCTCCGACCTTATGAGCTAGTCTAGATCCACCAATGGCTCATACTTTGTGAAAGCAAAAACCAAAAAAAAAAGCAACGAAAAAAAAACAAGACAAATGTCGAATTATTTTTAGAGCGGTCAAGGAATTATTCGATTTTCCAGACTCTTTCGTATTGAATTTTCTGGTCACAAATCTTAAGTTATGGACTGTTTTCTGCAGTTCGAAATAATCAACATTTGAAAATCGACTGTAAAATTTAACCAGTCCAAATCTTATATCCTGTATGCGTTTTACACCAAGTTATCCGTTATATTATGCGTAGTCCGTGGTCCGTACGAGTTGTCCGTCGATCCGTCGATCCGGTAGTCCGTTGTCCATACTGACCACAACGCAGGCTCAACTTCAAAATGGCGAAGAATGTTTTCCAAACATTATGTTGACAGTTTTCGATGGCGTTTATGGTTCTCCCGTGGTTTTATAACTTATTTGTCTCACTCTTACTGCATAAACTGGAGCTATTACAACAAGGTAGCAATGTGTATTCTCATAGCAAAGTCAACAGCGATGAACTGCGCGATAAATATCGACGAAGATCTGAATTAGGCGATCGAACTTTTAAAAAATATACTGGATGGCCGGATCGCAATGGACCCTAGCAAAGAGTCTGAAGCACTAAAATGACATGTATGTATCAGTCTTTGCCTTCTTGTGTCCCTTACTGTACCTGAAAGTAAAATTCAGAGTTATTGTAGATCGGAGAGAAGTGTCCCATTGATTTTTTTTTTTGCATTGAAAATGAAGTATTAAAGACAGAAACCCTCATTTACAAACTTCGTGAAATGTGCTTCAAAAAGCTTTTCTTGCTAATTTTAGCATTGTTTTAAGCAGAACGATGCTTAGCTGAACATTTGCTATCTTTTTCTTGCAATTTCATTAAAATTAAACCACTATTTTTAATTACCGAATTTCGATGAAATCACCAGAAATCGTTGAGTGAGGTGCAAAAATTCCTTCATACTAAAAAGCTATTTAGTTGCCCAAAAATTTTATTATATTTTTCGAAAGCATAAAGATACTTCTTACTTCTGGTATTAAAACTACGTTGTTAGCTTGTTGCCCATTGGAGATATTAAGATCTAAAATGACCTAATTTTGGCGTCTCGTGAAAATGACCAAATATGCCCTTCACTTTCGGTATTAGGAAAGCAGAAAATCAAAGCAACCGATTCCAATAACACATTTTGCTACAAGACTGATCAATATAGAATACGATTTAGTAGTTTTTATTCCCATGCTACTATTTTTGTTGTCTAACCACTCGAATAAATTTAGCTAATTAATATGCATAAATTTGTGCGAAATGGCCATTTTTCGGGGGGGACCCTACAACTCAGAGAGAATAAAAAATTTTCACCTTATATTTTGGTACATGTATCTACTCATGACCCTCAACCTTTGTGCCAAGTTTGAGCGAAATCGGTGATTTGAGTATTATCACCACCTGCGTGGTCCTGCCTGGTTTTCTGGTGGACACTCTCTTAAGTCCTTTGTAGCTTTTATTACTTGTATTTTGCAACGCTAAGTGCTTACATATACCTAATTCAACAAAGGTTGCTTTGGCAATTGGTCATTGGTAATTGGGCATTGGCATTTGGGCATACGGAACACAATGCAACGCTTTGCTTGAGTGACCGCCAAGCAATAGCTTCCCAATGCCCAATTACCAATGACCAAAGCTATCTCTATTGAATTAGATATATTTTATCTATTTATTGTCATGTCTTAAGTTTTACTCATATATGCTAATTTCAATCGCTTTCATTTTAAACTTAAAAATGACCTCAGAGAGGTCGAAACGTCGTTTTTTATCGTTAGTTTTTATCTTAAAAATACTAGCTCTTACTTTTTTATATTGAACAACATGTGTGTATGAAGCATGCGCAATGTAAATTTAATTATTATATGAACACCAATGAAATACCAGGTGAGCTTTCGCGCGTAAACATCATATCAGTTCACACGTGAGAATAACATGTTATCTTCACACGTGAAAAGAACACCGTTGCTACTTTAGGACTACAAAAAAATATTAAAGTGAGATGGTTTGATTTCATTGGTGTTTATATAATAAACAGAACATTACATGGCCGCTTGAAGATACGAAATTTCTCTTCTCGTGTTGAAAAATATTTCACTCGTTCGCTGCGCTCACTCGTGAAATATTTTTCAACACTCGAAGATAAATTTCGTATCTATTTATTATATAAGTACTGAGATTTATTCATAGATTGGCAGTGATGAAAAAAATCGTTCTGTTTTTAGTCACAGCCAATCAGCGACGCGAACGATAAAATTTCACTAGTGAAAAAAACATCGTTCGCGGCGTCTGATTGGACGAACGATGTTTTTTCACTAGTGAAAAGTGATCGCACGGGAACTATGTCATCCTTGGTGCGAAAACTGGGAATCGGTTGTTCCTAAATCATACCGTCCAGAAGGACGTCGGACACCTTATTGAGACTTATATAACGTAATGTTAATAAATTTTTAAGTGTAAAATCCCCACTCAGGACTGAACCTGTGACCTCAGCTAGGCTTAGGCTTACATAAAAAAACCTTTTTTAAATGTTATTTTAAAGTGCCAAAGTTTTTGAATAAGTTCCAAACGTTTCGGGCTTTGCCCTTCTTCAGTGGAAATATGTTCGTTGAGAAATACGCCACGACATCTAAAGTTTTTTCAGAAGAAACGAAAGTTAGAATTTAGGCCGCGCGGTTGACAGGTACCAAGTTGGAAAATAAGATGCATCTCCTGCCGTTTCCTTTGCTTGTTTCCGCCGCAGAGCTTGACGCCGCAAACCTGCACGTCATCCGCAGAGTGTCCATTGGAACTGAAGTGCTCTGCGACTGGAAAACCGGGTGCACTCTTGGTAATACTCCTGAGATGTTCGCCAAACCGTTCCCTAAGAGTGCGCCCAGTTTCGCCGATGTAAATGGCAGGGCAGCGACGGCAGGAGATGCAGTATATAAGGCCAGATGACAGACAGGTAAAGGACTCTCTGATGATGAAGGACCTTTTTGGAGCTAGTAGAGTAGTGTCATTTGAGATGTGGTCACAGATACGGCAGCGGGGGTGTCGACAAGGAGCAGAACCTTCGGGCGAAGTAGCTTGATTTGTGTCGGACGTGTGGACCAAGACGTTTCGTAGGTTTTGATCTCGGCGATAAGCGATCATTGGTGGCTTATTGGCGATCATTTAGGCTTACATAGCCTACCGTACCACTGTACTACCTAGCTTCTCAGGTTGCTTAGTCCTATTTAACTATATATTTAACTATATAAACTGCTACCCCTAACCTCAACTGAAAGCTAACCAGTTACTCCGTTATATAAGTCTCAATAAGGTGTCTGACGTCCTTCTGGACGGTATGATTTGGGCTTGACCCTGGGAAGCCGCCTTTTGTCAATATGTCGAAAAGACTTGGTTCGGTTGACAACTGTATTGCAGAACAAGAAAACAAAGCCACGTTACAAAAAAAACGAGATGTAGAACTTTTTCAAACTTAGAAACCAGGAATGAACCTAGAAAAGTTTAAGAATTTCCAGTAGTGGAGCTGAACGAATACATGTGTGAGTTCATCATTACGGACAGAACCAAAGATGGCAAAGACTATGAGCCTTTTTCGCTCCGACGTTTGTTGCCGGGGGCAAGCTTTCAGCGTCATCTGAAAAAAATACTCTGCCAGTATCATGAATGATTTCGTATTTGGGAAGACAAGGAAAGTCCTTCTGTCCAAACAGAAAGAGTTGAAGAAAAAATGAAAAGGAAATAAGCCAAACGCTTCGATAGCTTTAACTAGTGATGAATTGAATACCTCAACGAAAAAGGCTTCCTTGTTGCACGAAATCCTGAAGCGCTTTTAAACACACTGTGGTTAAATAACACCATGCATTTTGGACTCAGAGGCTGCAAAGAGCAAAGAGATCTGCTCGGGTGATGTTAAGTTTAAGCTTTGCCACGATGGAAGAGACCGAGGCCTTTGGCGACAGTGATGATGAATAAGCTTGACTTTAAAAAAAATGCTTTGAATAATTCAAAGTAAATAAAACTAGCTTTTATTATTTCCATTTTTCGATTTGTTGAAACTTTGAAAAGAAAATGTTAAATCTTTTATAACCTTTTGTGTGAACAAAACTCATTTCCATCGCCTAGAAATTTAGAAAAGAAAATGTTGACTCTTTTACGCTTTTGAGCGACTAAAACTCATTTCAGTGTCTAATCGCTGTTGTCATTATTGTTTGAAAGAAATCTCAGTACTTATAAAATAAACAAATAACTTCATGGTTGGTTCACTTGTACGATTTTTATTCACTCGTTGTGAAGAATTACAAACGAACGAGCGAGTCTTCGAGCGAGTGAGTTTGTGATTCTTCCAACTCGTGAATAAAAATCGTACAAGTGAACCAACCATGAAGTAATCTCTATTCACTATTACACAACTGATCTGATGTACATTGCCGTTCATTTACCACATGTAGACTGTTGTGATTCTGCATTACGTTGTCATGGTATTCGCCTTGGTTCACCTCCTAAAAGAATTAATGCAGTTTATCCGACAGGTAAGAAGCAATTACTTTAACTTTTAAAAATTATAATTGAACATTTAAAAGGACAGTGTCCCGGCAACCTCGTTCCCAGGATCTCTCTTCTTCAGGAAGAAGAGAGATCCTGGGAACGAGGCTGGTGTCCCAACAGAAAAATATCTTTATTTGATAATTATGGCCAGGAGTTAGCTTAAACCTTGGTTTATTACCTCGAAAGAAGAAACAATCACCAAAAGTAATGAACGCAAAGCAATATGCACTAAAATGAAAAAAAAAAACAACGGTTAAAAAACTCAAAATTCCACCAGATTGCAAACTTTGATTTCTTGACCGCCATTTGATGAACTATAATCCACTTCCATCCTTGTCATCCCGCACTTTGTCTTCAAACTACTGCTTCTGTTTTTCTCTGTAGAATCTTTTTATCCAATTTAATTGGTAGTTTCTTGGTGTTGCGGATGGTGTGATCACCAAATGACGTATAACAAAAGATTCAAAATACACTGAACAATACCCACACCACAACACAAAAGCTAACCAACAATGGCTTCCGCAACACCAAGAAACACCCATTTAATTGTATATTTGGTGTCATTTGGCGATATACAACATGGAAATTAAGCGAACACAATTTCGTTATTTCGGCAGAACAGTGTCTCTTTACCCCTTCCATGCCAATTAAAAAATATATAGTTTATTAGAAATAAAAAAAAAAACAAATATTCGGAAATTTTCTTGATAACGCTCTAGCGTCAGGAAAAATGTCCTCTTAGTGATCTTGGTAAACCTTCGGGAAACTTTGTAATTCGTCCGACGACCTTTGATTGTTATTCCTTGCAGTATTTGCAAATAATCGGTATTCTGTCAACCAATAATAACAGAGGAATTGTTTAATGTTGTATATTTTTAATTAAAGAACAAAGGGGTTAAGAAAATTGGCCACCGTAACAAGATTTAAAAAGCTAATCTTGCCTCTGACTGGAAAGACTAGCACTCAAAACGTCATATTTTTTATGAAAAAACTTCAACATGCAAGGCTGATCAGATAGCTGAACTTGTTCGGTTTCTTTTAATAATATTTGCCCAATATTTTGGTTAGACAAAACTAACCTTCATCAGGGGCTAAGAAAGCTAAGTTTAACGTTTTTTTTAGCTTAGTTTTTCACTTACCTTTCTTAGCCCCTGAAGAAAGTTAGTTTTGTCTAACAGAAATATTGGGCAATATTAAAAGAAACGTCCGAACAAATTTAGCTGTCTGAGCAGCCTTGCATGCTAAAGTTTTTCTTTCGTTCATTGCTGATCCTGATCTGCACAAAGATCCAGCTACATTTTGCTACTGTTTGTCCAAGTGGTCCTTGCACTGTTACAGAAGTCATAATCATGATTGTAACATTTTACCGTCTGATTCATATTTTATTCTGGTTTTGCCTTTCTACAGCGCCTCAAATACGTGACTTCCATAACCAACATTATCGAGTGGTTGATTTACACTATGGCGTTGGTGTTTGTATTTCCGGTATGTGACTGCAAGTCACATTACAAAGCTGAGGCAGCGGCATTCTCTCTGTTCTTTGCTTGGCTCAATCTTGTGCTGTATTTCAGAAGGTTAGTTATCAACGTCGTCCGTTGTCCCTTCTCCGCTTTCAAAATGGCGGGCCTGGCGTTGAAACCTCTGGACAAGTCACAGGGAGCCCAGGCTCACAACAGGAATTTTCAACGACAAAAATATAAGGATTTGTGTGGGATTTTATCGTGAGTTTGATAAAATATCAACATTATAACTAAATAGCCATTTAAGTGTTCATACCTCATTGAACAATGTTTGTCTGTTGTTTCTTGGCGGCTTTATGGCTTCTAAACGGCATTTTAGTGAGTTTTGGTTCAGTTCTGGTTTGACTTCACATAAAAGAAGTAAAGAGAGAACTCCTGTGGACAAGGCACTGGGAGCCCAGGCTGCCCAAATACTTCAAGACTACTGGAGTAGTTTGTTATGTAAAACACGATAAAATGTCTTCGTTTAGTTTGAACAACCGTTTCAGATAGCGTTCCGCCCAGGTGACGTCATACTTGGCAGCATTGCATTGTGGGATCGAAATGCGGACAAATATTTCAAAATGGCTGCCTTGGAAACACCAGTTTTTGCGATTCCTGTACATGTTGAGGATAATTGTCAAGTTGTACCCAAGAACAGTGCTTCGTAGCACCTGATTTTTTCGTAGCTTCTTGCATATTAGTTCTTGAATGTTTGTACGCATTTCAATCCCATGATGCTGCGCGAGTTTTCTATTTTTAGAATCTGGGCGGTACGCTATTATAAGAAAACAAACACGACTGAACTTTGCTGGAAATAACCTCCGAAAACACCATTTCATTGTGTGTTACGTGAAGTATTTTTGCAGCTTTGTCCAGGGGTTGCTTCGCTCGGCCCGCCAACTCTGAAGTTGAGAAGGCCCT